>JAKCPB010000742.1:0-52608 GCA_021442155.1 Cymbidium sinense | reverse complement strand
AATTAAACTACTTCTTCAACCTTTCATGTTAAATTGAATCCTACACTTAGAAAATACAACATTAATGCCTAACAAGACTTACCATAGAAGCCTTAATACACACATTAGAATTAAGTCACCACTTCTAGCTCTAAGTTAGGATGGTGTATGATGTGATATATGATTTTTATGATGTATTATTTTAGATTGGATGTTAGGGTGTATGCTTTGTAGACTGGATGATAGGCCAATATTTTCCAAATCATGTTTTCTATAAGGGATTATGCTTAAGGGATGCTTAAAAATAAATGTGAATGCTCTTTTTTAGGTTGCTTAAATCTTAAGCATAATCCAAGTTATGATGTGGGCTTAGTTACCCATGTGTAGGGTGCTAAGTCCAAATTATAAATACAACTGCTTGGGATTATATGTATATTTAGCTAACCTCTATTTTACAAGTGTAGTTAGATTTACTTTTCCTACATAAATGTAATTTTTACAATAGGAATTAGGATTAGTGCTATGGAGATTAGGATGAGCGTGGCTAGAAGGCTTTGTCTAGGGTGCCTGTGATGCCTTTAAACCAAGCACCATCAAATCAAAGAAAACCAAATCAAAAATAGATATGAAGAGAAGACCCCCATAGCATTTAATACAATTATAATTATTCTTTCATATTTTCCATGTTGTATAAGGGTAGAGCTTCATCTTTCTTTCTCTGGGTTGTATGCAGTACCATGGACCTTTTATTCTTCTATAATAGTTTATATAATATTTTGATGTTATGTTTACATTGTGCATTAGATGGAATTCTTTTCATAGTTTCTTAAATGATTGATGCTTTAATGTGTGTCTTGGATACGATTAGGCTCTTAGGATAAAAATAACTTTTCTACCCAACTAATCACTCATAACTAAATTTTAAACAATTCATAATCTCATCATAAACCTTAAGACTCTTTCTCTTGAACATGAAGGATCTCCATCCTTGCACAAGAAAAGAATGCTTGACCTATGAGGGCCTCCCTTATGGTGGAGAACACCATTTCTAGTTGGTTTGACCCATAACCTATTTCAGCATGCATTTAGGCATAAAAAATCTTAAATCCTCTGTTAAAATAATGTGTCAAAAATGAATAAAATTTAAAAAGATTTTTCATCTATAGATTAAGTCATATGCTTATACCACTCATGCTCTAATCTCTTACGGAGAGTGTTTAGGAGTTTAGTCTCTTTCTAATTTAATAACTACCCTAGCTATCTTGTAATCCATAAGGCCAGACTACATGGTTATATAATCATAGGAGGAGTTAGAGGCCACTCAGTGATTATAAGTCTAAAGTCATAATTTATTCTCTCTTGTGGAGGTAAACCCTTATGTCCACACATATAGGTGGGTCTTTTGCTACTAAAGCTAGATTTAGAATCCAGGTAGCTATTTCCTTGAGTTACGAGCATAAATCCTCACCTCTTAGGCATTCCCACAACCTTGTGTTAGTGGATTATAAGCCTAATAGTCTAATTAAATTTTAACTCAAAACATATAAATCTCCTCAACAAAATTATAAAGCCCAATCATGGGATAAATTAGAATGATTAGGCTTCCTAGTATCATGAGCATTTCCTACTTATTTCATTTGGATTCCAAAATAAGTCTTCTCCTTGAACTTTCCCAATTGATTTTCCAAATACAACAAATCCTTAGATAGTCTAACCTTTGAAGATAATTTTACACTTTAATCGAGTATTCTTAGGAAATTTCATTTCTAAGATGTAATTAACTATGGAGGTACCTCATAGAACCTAGTTTAATATAAACCCTACTTTATTTATCCATGAAAAGTAGGGGAAAAATCTTAGGTACATTCGAAGCCATCATGCTTTAGGAGTCCTTATTATGTGATTAGGTTCATTATAGGGTGATGCCTCTATCTTTCAAGATAGTATATTATACCTCAATGTTGTACCCGATCACCTCAAAAAGTACCCCCTACCTATACATCAAAAAAAAAACCTACACCCTAAACTAAAAAAAAAAATCTAAACCTAAACTTAAAATAAAATAAGCAGAATAAAATAAACCTCAACCTAAACTAAAATAAACTAAATTAAAATAAATAAAACCTAAACCTAAAATAATAAACCTAAAAACCTAAACTAAAAAATAAATAAATAAAAATTAACCTAAGCATAAACAAACAAAATAAAACCTAAAAATAAACTTAAAATAAAAACCTAAAACATAAACCTACAAAAATAAGATAAAAACCTAAACCTAAACCAAAAAATTAACAAATAAAACCTAAATAAAAACTAAAATAAAATAAACCTAAACCTAAACTTTAAACCAAATAAAAAATAAAAAACCTAAACTGATAAATAAACTTAAAAAAGAAATAAATAAAACTATTTAAAAAAATAAAATAAACCTAAATAAAAAATAAAGAATAAATAAATAAAATTAAATAAAAAATAAACTAAATAAACCTAAACCTACTAGTTTACTTAATTTAAAAAATAAAAAATAAAAAATGAAACCCTAATCTTAAACCCTAAAAGTAACCCTAAACTCTAAACCCTAGACCCTAAACTCTAAAACCCTAAACCTTAAACCCTAAACCCTAAACCCTAAAACCTTAAACCCTAACCATAAACCTAAAACCAAGAGAAACCCTAAACTAAACTAAAGTAACTAAATATATTAAAATATAAACCTAAACTTTAAAACCTAATAAATCTAAAGCTAAACAATAAGAATGGGTAGGGCATTTGCGAACATCACATCAGCTCAGTCTAGATAGTGGGGTGAAGGAAGAGGCGGCTGATTATGGTGGTGGGATTTAGAGGTGCTGGTGGATATGGAGGTGGTGGTCAGAGTAGTGGTGGTTATGGAGGTGGGAGGAGCGATGAAGATTATGACCACGGTGGTGGTAGAGAAAGAGATGGGGATATGATGGTGGATCTGCTTAGAGGTGGGGTGGTTGTTAGCTGGAGAAAGCGAAGAGCTTCAATGGATACTACTTGTGGAACTATGTCTTTACATTAGAGACGATTCTAGTGATCTAGGGTTTTCAATTTGCTCTATGTGTGCTCATTTTTTATCTATGTCATCACTTGTGTCTTAGAAAACATGATGTGTTACATGGTTGATGAAATTGAAAAGAAGAAATGTTGAATCTGAATTTGTTCTTTGTTAAAAAAATAAATAAATAAGCGAGAACCTAAACTATAAACTAAAACAACCCTAAACTTAAACCCTAAAACATAAAAACTAAACCATAAACCCTAAACCCAAAACTCTAAATCCTAAACCCTAAACACAAAACACTTGCTAACCCCTAAACTTAGGAAACCCTAAACTATAAAACCTAAACCCCAAATTATAAACCCTGAAAACCTTCCCTAAACTAACCACTGACAATAAACAGGCCACACAAAAGGCTCTAAACCACAAACCCTAAACCTTAAACTAAAAACCCTAAATCAAACCCTAAACCCTAAAACCTAAAACCTCAGCTAAACTAAATAAAACCTAAAAATAATATAAAAAACCTAAACTAAAACATAAACCTAAACCTAAAAATAAAATAAAATAAAAATGAAAAAAATAAAGTAAAATAAAATAATTAAAAACCTAAACTAATCTAAAAAATAAAATAAACCTAAGTGTAAAAAACCTAAATAAAATAAAAACTAAACATAAAATAAAAATAAAATAAACCTAAAATAAAATAAAAAAAAAACTAAATAAAAACCTAAACATAAAAATAAACCTAAAATTAATAAAAAATTAAAACCTAAACCCTAAACTAAAAAAATCTAAACCTAAAATAAAAATAAAATAAACTAAATATTATAATATAAACTACACAACATACAAAAGTAATCCCAAACTACATGAATCCTTAGTCTCCATTGTGTCTATTATGTGTCAAACTCATTTAATTCAAGCTAAGATCATTTTTATACATCTTAACCAAGTCTTTTGGGTCTACCTCTACCTAACATAAGGCAAATCTAATGCATCTACTCTCCTCAGACTGGCTTTATGTGGCCAAACCATCTAAACTCTCCTTAATCTTATCTAGAGCTACTCCAACCTGAACATACTCAGCATTCTATCTAATAAAAACTCATCCACAGCATCCTCATCCATAACATAAGTCTTATGTTTCTCTTTATTGGCCAACATTTTTAATAAGTCATTAGTCTTACCACCATCTTATAAAATTTTCCTTAAGTTTAAGTGGAACTTTTATCACATAATAGGCCAAATGCATTCCTCCACTTAATCCAACTTGAATTCTACTAATAACATCTCCATCTATTTCACCATCATTTTGAACAATAGAGCCTAAATATAATAAATCACTCTTATTAATGACTTGATCACCTAAAGTCACAACACTACCACTAAAACTTTTACAACTAAAATTACACTCCATATATTAGTTTAGATCTACTTAAAACCTTTAGACTAAAGTTGACCTCCATAATTAAAGTTTCTGGACTCCCTCTCAAGTCTTATCAAAAGAAGAATGTCATCGAAAAAGCATACACCAAGGTACATCTTCTTGTAAATGCCTCATAAGAACATCCATAACTAAAGTAAAAAAGATAAGGGCTTAATGTTGATCCTTGATGTAATCCAACTAAAATAGGAAAATATTTTGTCAATCCTCCTTGTGTTTGGACACAAGTAACTCAGTATACATATCCTTAATGACTTGAATATAACCAATATTAACTTCTTTCTATTGTAGAACTCTCCAAAGAATACCTCTTGAGACTTTATCATAAGCTTTCTCTAAATCAATAAATATCATATGTAGATCCTTCTTATTTTTCTATGCTTCTCCATCAAACCTCTTAACAAATGTATAGCATCCATAGTAGATCTACGGCATGAAGATTGTTAGAAATTTGTATCACATTGTAATGCTCAATTACTCTCTAATAATTTTAATGTATGGAACATTAACTTAATTCCTTTATAATTTGCACACTCTTGTGCATCACCTTTATTCTTAAATATGAACCAACAAACTCTTTCTCCACTCATCTCGTCTTAGTCTTTAAAATAACATTAAAAGATTTGTAAAATTCCTTGATCTCTAAACATTTCCACACCATTGGAATATTGTCCGTCTTACTGCTTTTCCACATTTCATTTTCTTTAAAGCTTCACTAACCAGATTTACTAATCATAATAAAAATGAAATTCTCTATTTGTTTAGGGTATTAAGGTTGCTAAAATCAATCGTCTAGATCCTTCATTGAAAGTTTATTAAAATACCCCATCCACTATTTTCAATATCTTTTCTAAGAAAGCACTTTATTATTTTCATCCTTAATACCCTCACTTGAACTATCCTTCTCCTATCTCTTTGGTTGCTAAAATCAATCGTACTAAAATAAATAAAACCTAAACCTAAACCTAAACCTAAACCTAAACTAAATAAAATAAAATAAACTAAAAATAAACCTAAAGCTATACTAAAAAATAAAACATAAAAATAAACATAAAATGAAAACCTAAAACCTAAACCTTAAACCTTAAACCCTAAAATGCTAAAATCCTAAACCTAAACTAAATAAAACCTAAAATAAAATAAATAAGAAAACCTAAAAAAAATAAAATAAAAAATTAAAATAAAATAAAAACATAAACTAAAACCTAAACCTAAAAGAAAATAAAATAAAAATAAAACTAAACTAAAATAAAATAAGTAAAATCTAAACTAAAAAATATAAAACCTAAATGAAATAAAAACTAAACACAAATAAAAATATAATTAAATAAAAACCTAAATAAAAAAAAATAAGCGTCTAAATACATAAACCTAAACTAAATAAAAGGAAAAATACATCAAGAAAGAAAGGAAATAAATCACTCTTAAAATATGGTAAAGAATATGTATCTTTATATAATCAATAATCTCTAAGTACAATATCGATCCATTATGTAATAGTTAGACATAAATTCAGCATTCCTAAATAAATAAGTAATGAAAAGAATATTCAAACTCATAATTATCATTTTTACACTTCATAAATTAGAACAAATTATATAAAAAACTTTATTCTTGATTTAATATTAATAACTTGAAGTAATTATTAAATAGTAGACATAATATAATACTTTATTCTTTATTTTAGGTTTAATTTTTTTTTTTTAGGTATAGGCTTTATTTTATATTTTAGGTTTAGGTTTTTGTTTTAGGGTTAAAGGTATTATTTTTTTCCTAAACCTAACCCTAAACCCTAAACTAAATAAATAAATTAAACTAAATAAAATCTGAATAAACTAAATAAACCTAAACTTAGGTTTAAATTTAAAAAAAAAACTAAAACCCTAATCCATAAAACTAACAAACCCTACCATAAACCCACCTACTGACCCTAAACTAAACCTATAAATAAAATACAAATCCAAAATAAAAATATAATTAAAAAAAACCCTAAGCTGCTAAACCTAAATCATAAACCTAAGCCCAAAACCACAAACCCTGCCCTACTGACCACAACCTAAAACCCTGAAACCACACAACTAAATCCAAACCCCAAAACTAAACTAAAAAGCAAACCCTAAACTAAAAGCTAAAATTAAACCCTAAATGATCTGACCCACACAGGCTAAACCTAAACCCCAGCCCTGGAACCAGGCCTCTTGATACTAAATAACCTAATTAAAAATAAAATACCTGACCTACCTAAAAATAATGACAGATAATGTAAGATAAATAACATTACTGAAAATAATAAAAAATAAAAATAAAATAAAAAGCATAAACCTAAAATAAGATAAACCTAAAAATCTAAAATCTAAAATAAACTAGGCTAATAATAAACTAATCTAAATATAAACTAAATAAATAAACCTAACTAAATGAATAAAATAAATACCCTCTCCAGGCCACTACCTCTACTGAGCCTAAACCTGAGCCTATACTAACTGAGCCCTGATAAACCTAAACAAACCTGAGCCTAAATGACCCTAAGCCAACCTAAAACCTAAACCTAAAACTAAAAAACTAAACCAAACTAAATTAAACCTAAAAAAATAATAAAAAAAATAATAAAAAATAAATAAAAACATATAAAACCTAAACCTACTAAACTTAAATAAATCTAAAACTACTAAACCTAAACTAAAAAAAATAAATAACTACAAAATAAAATAAATAAAATAAACTACTATAAATAAATAATCCTAAAAATAAACCTAAATAAAATAAAAATAAAAAAATAAATAAAAAATAAATAAAAAAAAACTACATAAAAAAAACCTAAACTTAAAATAAAATAAAATAAACCTAAAAACCTAAATAAAAAATAAAATAATAAATAAACAAAAACTAACTTAAAATATACTAAATAAACCCCAAATAAATAAAATAAACTAAAATAAAATAAAATAAAACTAAATATAAATAAAATAAACCTAAAATAAAACTTAAAACCTAAACCTAAACAAATAAAATAAATCTAAACTAAAACTAAAAGAACTAAATTGAATAAAAAAAAACATAAACTACTTAAAACATCTAAACTAAACCCCAAATAAATAAAATAAACAAAAATAAAAATAAAATAAAACCTAACTAAAAAATAAAGCTAAAAAATAAACCTAAATAAAACTTAAAACCTAAAAACAAATAAAAAAATAAATATCTAAACTAAAAAATAAAAAAATAAAACTTAAACCTAAAAAAATAAAATAAATATAAAACTAAACTAAAAAATAAATAGAAACCTAAACCTAAACCTTAAAAGTAAACTAAAATAAAAAATTAAAACTAAAATATATAAACCTAAAATAATTAAACTAAACTAAATAAAAAATTAAAAATAAACCTAAATAAAATAAAATAAAATAAACCAAAATAAATAAAAAGAAACTAAATTAACTAAATAAACTATACTCTGGTCACTTAATTTTAAAAAAAACCCAAAACCTAAATCCTAAACCCTAAACCCTAAAACCTAAACCTAAACTAACCATAAACCTAAATGACCCTCTACAACTAAATAAACCCTGATCCCAGCCAAACCACAAAAACCACTACCAAATAAAACAATAATAAAATAATAAACTTAACCTAAATCTGAGCCACTAAATAAAACCTAACCTAAACCCAGACCTAAATAAAAAACCCTACCTAAATAGCCAAAGAAAAAACCTAAACTAAATTAAAATAATAAATAAAATAAATATAAACCTAAACTAAATAAAATAAATTAAAATAAAAATAAATAAATAAAAATAAAATAAACTAAACTAAATAGACCTAAACTAAACCTAAACTAAGTAAATAAATGAAGCTAAACACAAAACTAAAACTAAAAACTAATAAACTAAATAATTTAATAAACTAAACTAAACTAAGAAAATAAACTAAATAAATAAACTAAATAAACTAAACTAATTAAAAAACTAAATAAATAAATAAACTAAATCAATAAATAAATAAAATAAACAAACTAAACTAAAGTAAAATAAAATAAAACCTAATAAACCTAAAATAAAATAAATAAACATAAACTTAAATAAATATTATAAATTAAACCTAAACCTAAACTTAAACTAAATTAAATAAATAAACCTACTAAAAAAAAAGACTGACTAAACTTAAACAGCTAAAACCTAAAAAAATTAAACCTAAATCTAAACCTAAATAAATCTAATAAACCTAAACTAAAATAAACCTAAACTAAAAACTAAGTAAATTCAATAAAATAAACTAAAATAAATAAACCTAAACCTAAACAAAATAAACCTAAACTAAAACTAAACTAAACTAAAATAAACCTAAATTAAATAAAACTAAACTAAATAAAACCTGAACCTAAATAAACCTAAGCAAAATAAACCTAAACTAAATAAACCTAAAACAAAACTAAATAAATAAATAAAATAAATATAAACCTATATAAGCTAAACTAAACTAAACTAAATAAATAAAATAAAACTAAATTAAATAAAATAAACCTAAACTAAATAAATAAACTAGATAAAATAAATAAATAAAATAAAATAAAATAAACCTAAAGTAAATTAAACCTAAAACCTAATCCTAAACCTAAACCAAACTATTAAACTAAATAAATAAAATAAACTAAATCATAAAATAAATAAAATATTCTAAACTAAACTAACTAAACCAAAAATATACCTAAACCTAAACCATAACTTAAATAAACTGAGCTAAAATATAAATAACTGAGCCAAACTATAAACTACTAAATAAACTAAAAATAAATAAACTAAACTAAACTGAGCTAATAAACCTAGGCTAAACTAATATACCTACATAATACCTAAAACCTAAAAACTAAACTAACTATAAACCTAAAAATTAATTAGTAAAAAATGAGCTAAATAAAATACCAAATAAACTAAACCTACTAGCTAAAAAAATAATAAACTAAATAAAATAAATAAACTAAAATAAAACTAAAAGAAACATAAACATAAACCTAAATAGCTTAAACTAAATAAACCTAAAATAAATAAAAAAATCTAAACATAATACTAAATGGCCTTAACTAAATATAAAAAAAATGAAATAAAATCTAACTACTAAATAAACCTAAATCCTAAACTAAAACTAAACTAAAATACCTAAAAAAACCTAAAAATAAATAAAATAAACTAAACTAAGATAAACTTAAAACTAAACTAAACTAAAATAAAAAATAAAACCTAAACTGATAAAAAACTAAATAAAAACATAAAAAATAAAATCTAAACTAAAATAAATAAATAAACTAAACTAAAACCTAAATAAAATAAACTAAAATAAACTAAAAACTAAAACATGAAACTAAACCTAAAATAAACTACACTAAACTAAAATAAAATAAATAAAACCTAAAACTAAAATAAACTTAAAACTAAAAACTAAAATAAAACCCAATTTGGAAACTAAACTAAAAACTAAAAAACAAAATAAATAAACTTAAAC
The DNA here is from genome assembly GCA_021442155.1 of Cymbidium sinense. Lineage (NCBI taxonomy): Eukaryota > Viridiplantae > Streptophyta > Magnoliopsida > Asparagales > Orchidaceae > Cymbidium > Cymbidium sinense. The sequence continues at coordinate 42,661 of JAKCPB010000742.1, read as the reverse complement.
CTAAAATAAATTTAAACCTAAACCAATAAAACTAAAATAAATAAACTAAAACTAATTAAACTAAAACTAAAATAAATAAACTAAACTTAAAATAAAACTTAATAACTAAAAATAAATACTAAAACCTAAAATAAATAAAACTAAATAAAATAAACCTAAACCTAGACCAACCCAAACTAAACTAAACTAATAATAAACTAAAGAACCTAAATTAATTAAAATAAATAAATAAATAAACTAAATAAAATAAACAGACCTAAACTTAATCCTAAACCTAAAATAAATAAACTAAAATAAATAAACTTAAACTAAAATAAATAAATAAACTAAACTAAACTTAAATAAAACCTAAATAAAACCTAAACTAAACTAAATCCTAAATCTAGCTAAAACCTAAACTAAACCAAAAAACTCTTTGTAAATTAAATAATAAAAACTAAAACTTAGATAAACCAAAACTAAACCTAAACTGCTAAACTAAAATAAATAAAATAAAAATAAATAAACCTAAACCCAAACATAAACTAAAATAACATAAAAACTAAATAAAATAAAATAAATAAATAAACTTAAACTAAACTAAAAAAAACCTAAATAAACTAAACCTAAAACCTAAAATAAATAACATAAACTAAATAAACTTAAAATAAATAAACTAAACTAAATAAATCTAATACCTAAATCTAAACTAAAAAAAACTAAATAAAAACTAAATAAAATAAACCAAAATAAACCTAAACGTGAGAAATAAGCCCAATATTTAAAACTAATCCTAAATTTAAAATAAATAAATAAAAATAACTAAATGAACTAAAAATAAAATAAACCTAAACCTAAAGCTAAACCTTAATCTAAACCAAAACCTAAAATAAAGCTAAATAAACTAAACTAAAAAATAAACCTAAAAATAAACCTAAACTAAACTTAAAAATAATAAAATAAACTAAAATAAAAATAAACCTAAAAAAAAGCTAAACCCAAACTAAAAAAATAAAAAAAATAAATTAACCTAAAACTAAACATAAACTAAAACCAAAATAAAATAAATAAATAAAAACCTAAAACTAAACTAAATAAACTAAAACAAAAATAAAATAAACTAAATAAAATAAACCAAAAAAATAAACATAAAACATGAAAGTAAAACCTAAAGCTAAACTAAAATACTAAAACCTAAACTAAATAAATAAACCTAAACTAAACTAGCCTAAACCTAAACCTAAACTAAAACTAAAATTAAATAAATAAAACCTAAACCTAAAAAAACCCAACCTAAACTAAACAAAAAACCAGAATAAACCTAAAAAATAAACTAAATAAAATAAATAAAATAAAATAACCTAAACTAAACTAAATAAATAATAAACTAAATAAACTAAAATAAAAATAAAATAAATAAACCTAAACTAAACCTAAACCCTAAACAAAACTAAACATAAAAACTAAACTAAATAAACTAAAATTAAAATAAATAAAACCTAAACTATATAAAATAAACTTAAACTTAAACTAAAATAAACCTAAAAAACTAAATAAATAGATAAATGAACTAAACTAAATAAATGTAAACAAACCTAAACTAAACAAACCTAAACTAATTAATAAATAAGCCCAAAATAAAATAAATAAATAAATGAAATTAAATAATAAAATATAAACTAAACTAAACTAAAATAAATATACACATAAAACTAAATAAATAAAATAAACTAAATAAATAAAATAAACTAAATAAACCTAAACTAAATAAACTAAAACTAAACTAAATAAATAAAATTAAACCTAAACTAAATAAACTAAACTAAAATCTAAACTAAAATAAACTAAATAAACTAAACTTAAAATAAACCTATACATAAATAAAATAAACTAAATAAATAAAACAAACTAAACCTAAACCTAAACTAAACTAAACTAAATAAACTAAAATCCTACTAAACTAAAACAAAACTTAAAAAATAAAATAAACCTAAACCTAAAATAAAATAAACCCAAAACTAAAAATAAACTAAATAAACCAACAACAACAACAACAACAATAACACTAAGCCTTTATCCCACTATGTGGGTCATTTAAATCCTTCATCTCCATTATGTCCTTATGTGTCAAATTCTCATTTAATTCAAGTATACTAAGGTCATTTTTTATACATCTTAACCAAGTCTTTTTAGGTCTACCTCTACCTTTATTAACATAAGACAAATCTAATGCATCTAGTCTTCTAACCGGGTCATCGAACGGTTGACACTTTATGTGGCCAAACCATCTAAGGTGACTCTCTCTAATCTTATCTACCACTGGAGCTACTCCAACATTTTGTTGAACATACACATTTTGCATTTTATCTCTAAGAGTAATGCCACTCATCTACCTGAGCATCCCCATCTCTATAACACTTAACTTAATCTTATGCTTCTCTTTTATTGGCCAACATTCTGCACCATAAGTCATTCTAGATCTTACCACCATCTTATAAAATTTTTCCTTAAGTTTAAGTGGAACTTTTCTATCACATAATAGGCGGATGCATTCCTCCACTTCAACCTTCCAACTTGAATTCTACTAATAACATGTCCATCTATTTCACCATCATTTTGAATAATAGAGCCTAAATATCTGAATCTCACTCTTATTAATGACTTGTTCATCTAATGTCACTACCACTAGAACTTCTACAACTAAAATTTCACTCCATATATTCAGTTTTAGATCTACTTAAATGAAAACCTTTAAACTATAATATTGACCTCCATAATTCAAGTTTCTCTTGGAATCCCTCTCTAGTCTTATCAACAAGAAGATGTCATAAAAAAAAAGCATACACAAAGGTACATCTTCCTGTAAATGCCTAGTAAGAATATCCATAACTAAAGCATAAAAGATAAGACCTTAAAGCTGATCCTTGATGTAACCCAATTGAAATAGGAAAATATTCTGTCAATCCTCCTTGTGTTTGGACACAAGTAACAACTCTAGTATAGATATCCTTAATGACTTGAATATAACCAATATTAACTCCTTTCTATTCTAGAACTCTCTAAAGAGCATCTTTTGAAACTTTATCATAAGCTTTCTCTAAATCAATAAATATCATATGTAGATCCTCCTTACTTTCTTTGTACTTCATCAATCCTCTAAACAAATGTATAGCATCCATAGTAGATCTACCTGGCATGAAACCAAACTGATTATGAGAAACTTTTGTGTCACATCATAACCTATGCTCAATTACTCTTTCCCATAATTTTAATGTATGACACATTAATTTAATTCTTTTATAATTTGCACACTCTTGTGCATCACCTTTATTCTTAAATATAGGAACCAATAAACTCTTTCTCCACTAATATGACATCTTTTTAGTCTTTAAAATAACATTAAAAAGATTTGTAAGCCAAGAAATTCCTTTATCTGCTAAACATTTCCACACTTCTATTGGAATATCATCAGGTCCTACTGTTTTCCACATTTCATTTTCTTCAAAGCTTCTCTAACTTCAAATTTACTATTACGATGATAAAAATAAAATTCTCTATTTTTGTTTATGGTATTAAGGTTGCTAAAATCAATCGTACTTTCAGATCCTGCATTGAAAAGGTTATCAAAATTCCTCATCCACCTATTTCCAATATCTTTTTCTAAGAAAAGCACTTTATTATTTTAATTCTTAATACACCTCAGTTGAACTAGGTCTTTACTTCTCCTATCTCTTTGGTTGGCTAACTTATACATACATCTTTCACATTCTTTGGTATCTAATTTATTCTACAAATCGCTAAAAGCTAAATATTTTGCATCAAATAAAATAAATAAACCTAAATAAATAAAATAAAATAAACTAAACTAAATAAATAAAAATAAAATAAAATAAAATAAGAACCTAAACTTGAACCTAAACCTATACCTAAACCTAAACTAAAAATTAAAAAAATAAACTAAATAAATAAAATAATAAACTAAAATAAAATAAATAAAATAAAATTACATACAAAAATTAAATAAAAAATAAACCTAAATAATTATACTAATAAAAATAAAATAACTAAATAAATAAAATAAACCTAAACTAGACCTAACAGAAATAAACTAAACCAAACCTAAACCCAAAATAAAAAAAAACTAAATAAACTATAAATAAAACCAAAACCAAAACCTAAATAAACTAAATAAATAAACTAAACCTAACTAAATAAATAAATAAACTAAATAAATAAACCTAAACCTAAACTAAATCTAAACTAAACTAAATAAACTAAAAGTAAATAATTAAATAAAATTAAACCTAAACCTAAACTAAATAAAACTAAAACTAAATAAATCAAAATAAAATAAACTAAACTATACTAAAATAAATATACCAAAAAAAAATAAACCTAAGAAATAAACCTAAATAAATGTAAATAAATTAAAATAAACTAAACTATTAATATAAATATAAACTAAAATAAAATAAATAAATAAACCTAAAAATAAAAACTAAATAAACCTAAACTTAGCCTAACTAATAAACTAAAACCTAAACCAAAGATAAAATACAAATAAAATAAACCTAAATAAAACCTTAGCTAAATAAAACCTAAACCCTAAATCCTACTAAACTATAAACTACAAAATACTAAGCTAAAACTATAAACTAAAAAACTAAAAAATAAATAAATAAAATTAAATAAAAGCTAAAAAACACTAAATAAACCAAACTGAAACTAAAATAAACCTACACTAAATTAAAGATAAAATAAACTAAAGATAAACCAAAATAAAAAATAAAACCTAAACCTAAACTAAAAAATAAAATAAATAAATAAATAATAAAATAAAACCTAAACTAAACTAAAAATAAAAAAAATAAATAAAACCTAAACTAAAATAAATAAAACTAAATAAAATAAATAAACCCAAACTAAATAATAAATAAAATAAAACTAAACCTAATTTTAAATTAAAAAACAAACCCTAAACCTACACCCCAGGCCACTAGGCCCTGACCCTGGGCCAGAGACCCAACCTAAACCCTTACCACTAGGCCACTTAGCCACAAGGCTGGGCCTGCTCACCCTCCCCAAATAAATAAAAAAATGAAAAATGCCCTAACTAAATCTAAACTGACCCAAACCCTGAGCCTATGACCTACCACAGGCCTACCCTGACCAGGCTGAGCTAAACTAAATGACCCTGGGCTAAACCTAAACTAAATATAAGATAAACCTATAAACTAAAATAATAAATAAATAATTAGCTAAAATAAATAAAATAAAATAAAAAATAAAAAATAAAATAAAGATAAACTAAAATAAATCTAAACCTGACCTAAACTTAAACTAAACTAAAATAAACTAGGCTATATTAAAACTAAACTAGGCAAAAACAAACTAAATAAAATAAAATAAAATCTAGGCTGAAACTGAAGCTTAGGTTCTTTTTTTAAAACACAAACCCTAAACCATAAACCCTAAATGGACCCTAAAGACCCTGACCATGACCCTGAGCCCCAAACCACAAACCCAAACCCCAGGCCAAAACCCTCAAAACTTAAAACATAAACCTAAACATAAAATTTAAAAAAAATAAAATAAAAATAAATAAACCTAAATAAATATATAAATAAAATAAAAATAAAACCTAAACTAAAATGGGCTAGACCTAAACTAAACCTAAAAATAAAATAATATAAAAACTTAAAACTAAAGCAAATAAAATAAATAAAAACCTAAAATAAACTAAAAAATAAAAAACCTAAATAAAATAAAACCCAAATGTAAAATAAAAGTAAAAAAAACCTAAAATAAAATAAAATAAAATAAAAATTGAATAAAAACCTAAACCTAAAAAATAAACCTAAAAATTAATAAAAAATAAAACTTAAACCCTAAACTAAAAAAACCCTAAACCTAAATAAAATTAAGCTAAAAACTAAATATAATAAAATAAACTAAAAATAAACCTGGCGTAAAAATAAAACTTAGAAATAAACCTAAAATAAAACATAACCTAAAACTAAAAAAACCTAAATAAAAGCTAAATAAAATAAAACCTAAACTAAAAATAAATAAACTAAAATAAATAAAATAAACTAAATAAAAAACTTAAATAAAATAAAAAAAAATAAAATAGTAACATAAATAAAAAAATAAACTAAATAAACTTAAACCTAAGTTTACATTAAAAAAAAGCTAAACTAAATTCTAAAATCCTAAAACCTATCTTAAACCTAAACTCACAAACCCTAAACCCTAAACCCTGAACAAACCTTAAAACTACTAGGCAGCCCTAACCCACCCTGAAGAGCTAAACTTAAACTACTGAGCCATAAATGACAGAGCCCAGGTGACCCTAAACATAAACCAAAACCCTAAACAGGCCAGGCTGAGCTAAACCTGATCCCAAGATCCTAACCCTACAAACCTAAACCTTAAACATCAGACTGAACCCTAAATGGTCCCACAAAACATAAAGCTGAGCCCACTATAGACTAAAAATAAAATAATGACTTAAACCTAAATAAAAGAATAAAAAATAAAAAATAACCTAAACTTAAACCTAAAAAAAACTAAAATAAAATAAGATAAATAAAACTAAACTAAAAAAATAAAATAAACTAAAGTAAAATAAAATAAACTAAATAAAACTTAAACCAAAAAAATTAAAATAAAATGGCTAAAACAAAATCTAAACTAAAATAAAAACTAAAAGAAATATAACCTAAACCTAAAAAAATAAACCAAAACCATAAAACAAATTAAAACTAAAATAAACCTAAACTAAACTAAAAAATAAACCTAAAATAAAACTAAAATAAAAAACCTAAAATCTTAAAATAAAAATAAAACCTAAACTTATGTATAAAATAAAATAAACTAAAATAAAAAATAAACATAAACATAAACCTAAACCAAAAATAAACTAAATAAAAAACTAAAATAAAATAAACTAGATAAAATAAATAAATAAAATAAATAAAATAAACTAAAGTAAATAAAATAAATTAAATAAACTAAATACTAAACCTATTGGTTTGCTTAATTTTAAAAAAACCAAAAACCACTAGGCCTAAACCCAAAATCCTGGGCCCTAACTGACCCTAAGTGACCTGCCACTAGGCCTCCACTGACATAAATCTTTAAACAGGCCCTGAGCCACAAACAGATCTTGACTAAACACACCCAGGCCACTAAAACAGGCCAAACCCTGCCACAGGCTAAACCTACCCTACCCTCTTAAACCTGTAAACCAGGCATAAACACAAAACCTAAACACATAGCATAAACCAAAACCTAAACTAAAATAAAACACAAAAATAAAATAAATAAATAAACATAAACTTAAATAAAATAAAAAACTAAAATAAACCAAAACCTAAAAGAATAAAATAGATAAAAATAAAATAAACTAAAATAAAATAAAGAAAAACATAAACTAAACTTAAAAATAAAATAAACCTATGAATAAAACAACTAAATGTAAAATAAAAATAAAATAAACTAAAAATAAACTAAAATAAAAACTAAACAAAAACCTAAACGTAAAGAATAAACCTAAAAAGAAAACTTAAAAATAAATAAAAAAAATAAAACCTAAAACAAAAAAAAAAAGAAAATTTAAACCTAAAATCAAAATAAAATAAAATAAACCTAAACTTTAACTAAAATAAGTTAAATTAAAATAAATAAAACCTCAACCTGAACTAAATAAAATAAAATAAACTAAAAATTAACCTAAACATAAACTAAAAAATAAAACCTAAAAGTAAACCTAAAATGAAAACCTAAAGCTTAAATAAAAAATAAAATAAAAATAAAACTCAACTAAAAATAAAACTAAACTAAAAATAAAACCTAAAATCCTAAAACCTAATAAAATAAAATAAAACCTAAACCTAAACCTAAAACATAAATAATAAAGCCTAAACCTAAAAATAAAATAAAGATAAAACTCAACAAAAAAACTAAACATAAACTTAAACCTAAAAAATAAACTAAAATAAAAAATAAACTAAAAAAATAAATCTAAAATAAATAAACTAAACTAAGGAAAATAAAAATAAAACTAAATAAAAAATAAAAAATAAATTAAACTAAAATAAATAAAAAATAAACTAATTTGGCTAAACCTGGTTTACTTAATTAAAACCCTAAACCTAAAACAAAATTAACCCTAAACCCTAGTGTAAATTTCAACACTAAACCTACAACTTCAACCCTAAATCCTAAATGCTAAGCCCTAAAACTAAACCTAAAAAGCATAAACCCTAAATCTTAAACCCTAAGCCCTAAACGCTTAATGCTAAACCCTAGACCCTAAACCCTAAACCCTAACTCTAAACCCTAAAAACTAAACCCTAAACCCTAAACCCTAATCCCCAAACCCTAAACCTAAACCTAAACCCTAAGAATGAGCAGAACCTTAACGACAAGAACATCACCATCAACCTAAGCATGTGGCAGTGGAGGCGAAGGCATAGGAGATAGTTATTGTAGTGGTGGTGGGGGATCTGAAGGTGTTAGTGGATATCGAGGTGGTGGTCAGAGCAGTGGTGGTTATGGAGGTGAGGAGCGGGAGGTTATGGAGGTCATCTCCATTGTGTCCTATTATGTCTCAAATTCTCATTTAATTCAAGTATACTAAAGTCAATTTTTATACATCTTAAGCATGTCTTTTTTAGGTCTACCTCTACCTTTCTTAACATAAGGCAAATCTAATGCATCTACTCTCCTAACTGGGTCATTGGATGACCAATGCTTTGTGGCCAAACCATCTAAGGCGACTCTCTTTAATCTTATCGCCCTAGAGCTACTCCAACTTTTTCTTGAACTTACTCATTTTGCAATTTAACTCTAAGAGTTAATCAACTCATCCACCTAAGCATCCTCATCTCTGCAACACTTAACTTAGTCTCATGCTTCTCTTTTATTGGCCAACATTCTGCACCATAAATCATTGCAGCACTTACCACCATCTTATAAAATTTTCCTTAAGTTTAGATGACGTTTTCATCACGAGCCAAATGCATTCCTCCACTTCAACCATCCAACTTGAATTCCACTAATAACATCTCCATCTATTTCACCATCATTTTGAACAATAAAGCCTAAATATCTGAATCGCTCACTCTTTTTAATGACTTGTTCACTTAATGTCACAACACTACCACTATAACTTCTATAACTAAAATTACACTCCATATATTCAATTTTAGATCTACTTAAATGAAAATTTTTAGACTCTAAGGTTAACCTCTATAATTCAAGTTTCTCTTGGACTCCTTCTCTAGTCTTATCAATAAGAAGAATGTCATCAACAAAAACCATACACCAAGGTACATCTTCTTATAAATGCCTAGTAAGAACATCCACAACTAAAGAAAAAAAAATAAGAGCTTAAAGTAGATCCTTTATGTAATCCTACTAAAATAGGAAAATATTTTGTCAATCCTCCTTATGTTTGGACACAATTAACAACTCTAATATACATATCCTTAATGAATTGAATATAACCAATATTAACTCCTTTATTTTCTAGAACTCTCCAAAGAACATCTCTTCAAACTTTATCATAAGCTTTCTCTAAATCAATAAATATCATATGTAGATCCTCCTTGCTTTTTCAAACTTCTCCATCAAATCTCTTAATAAATGTATAGAATCCATAGTATATCTATTTGGCATGAAACCAAATTGATTGTGAGAAACTTTTGTATCACATAACCTTTACTCAATTACTCTCTCTCCCATAATTTTGTGTGACATATTAACTTAATTCCTCTATAATTTGCACACTATTGTGCATCACCTCTATTCTTAAATATAGGAATCAACAAACTCTTTCTCCACTCATCATCTTTTAGTCTTTAAAATAAAATTAAAAGATTTGTAAACAAGCAATTCCTTGATCTCTAAACATTTCACACTTCTATTGGAATATCATCAAGTCCAACTATTTTTTTACATTTCATTTTCTTTAAAGCTTCTCTAACTTCAAATTTAATAATATGATGAAAAAAAAACAAAATTCTATATTTTGTTTAAGGTATTAAGTTTGCAAAAATCAATCATATTTTTAAATCCTTCATTGAAAATTTTATCAAAATACATCATCCATCTATTTTCAATATCCTTTTCCAAGAAAAGCACTTTATGATTTTCATCCATAATACACCTCAATTGAGCTAGATCTTTACTTCTCCTATCTCTTTGGTTAGCTAACTTATACATGCATCTTTCACCTTCTTTTGTATCTAATCTATTGTATAAATCACTAAAAGCTAAATTTTTTGCATCATATATTACTTTCTTAGAATCTCTACATCCAACTTTATATTTTTCCCAATTCACTGAGTTTTTACATCTAAATCAAGTTTTATAACAACCCTTCTTACTAATTTATTATTTCTTGCACATTCTGACTCCACCACCAACTATTTTTATTAAAAGAAGTTTTTTCTTTTGATTCTCCAAGCACATTTTTAGCAACTTGCTTAATTTTCTTGCTACTTTTTCCCGCATAACATTAGCTTCCTTATGAACAATCTAAATTCTAAGCTCTTGTAGCTTGTTCTTAAAAAAAAATTGTATTAGTGTTCTTTAAGTGCCCCCATCTAATCCTAGGATAATAATTTGATTTATTTTTCATCTTCCAATCTATCATCGTAAAATCTAAAACTAATAATCAATGTTGGCTATTTAACTTTGACTTGGAATGACCTTACAATCTAAATGATCTATTTTTCTTATCGAAAATAATCAATCATGTTTCTAGATCAATTTTTTAAGTAATAATATGCTCACTCTTTTCTTAAATAAAGTATTAGCAACTACAAAATCATTGGCTAAAGAAAAAATTTATACCTAACTTCTTCAATAGGCACTCCAAATCCATAACCACCATGAATACTTTTAAAATCTTCTCTCAATCTACCAACATGTCAATTTAAATCTCCTCCAATAAATACTTTTTCTTCAAGAGGTATCTTTTGTATTAATCCCTCAAATTAATTCCAAAATTTTTCTTTTAAGCCTACATCCAAACCTACTTCAAGAGTATAAACACTTATAACATTGATAATCTTAGTATCAATAATAATTTATAAAGTTATAATTCTATCTCCGCCTATTAATATTTATAACATTATTCTTCAAACTTTTACTATAATCCTATGCCATTTCTAATTGACTTACCGAATACCAAAGTTTAAACCCTAAACTATCAATCTCCTTGGCTTTCTTCCCAACACATTTAGTTTCTTGAACACATAAAATATTTATCTTCCGATGGACCATAATATCTATTCATTTCATTAGTTTACCTATAAGAGAACCTATATTCCAAGTTCCTAACCTAATTCTAGTTTCATGGACTAACTTCTTTGCCACATCCATCCATAATGTGGGAACCATTGCGTATTTAACACTGCACCCGGACGTCGATGCAGCATCCCTTACACATTTTTCACTATATTTAGGCCATGCAGTGCGTCGTTTCTAAGGGATGCCATAGCATTAACATAATATTTTGAAGGATTCATGTCATGACTAATTCGACAAGTTTTACATAAATAAAAACATAAATCTAAAAACAAATAAAAAATAAAATCTGAACCCTAAACTAAAAATAACCTGAACCTAAAATAAAAATAAAATAAACCAAAAATTAAACTAAAATAAACTAAACTAAAATAAATAAAACCTAAACCTAAAATAAACTAAACCAAAACTAAAATAAACTAAACTAAAATAAATAAAACCTAAACTTAAAATAAACTAAACCTAAACCGTAAACTAAATAGAATAAAATAAACTAAAATTAAACCTAAACCTAAAAAATAATAATAATAAAACCTCAAAATAACCCTAAAATAAAAACCTAAAACCTAAATTTAAAAAAATAAAATAAAAACCTAAACTTAAACCTAAAAATTTAAAATAAAACTTAAAAAATAAAATAAAATAAAAATAAAATAAAAAAATAATAAACCTAAACCTAAACCTAAAATAAAAAAAAATAAAAAAAATAAACTAAAATAAATAATAAAATAAATAAAAACTAAATAAAAATAAAATAAAAAATAAAATAAAAAAATAAAAAAATAAACTTAATAAACTTGAATTTTAAAACCCCAAAATAAAATCTAAACCTAAACCCTAAACCCTAAATCTAAACCACAAAAAACCTAAACCCCAAACCCAAACCTAAATCCACAAATCCTAAATCTTAAACCCTAAACCTAAACCTACTTAAAATCCTAAAACTTAAATCTAATCTTTAAACCTAAATTAACTTTAAACCATAAACCACAAACTAAACAAAAATAAATAAAACCTAGACTAAATCTTAAACCTAAACTAAAAATAAAATAAATAAAAAATAAATAAAACCTAAATCTAATAAAACTAAAAACAAAAACTAAATAAATTAAAAAAAAATAAATAAACCAAAACCAAATAAAAAAGAATGGAAACCTTGGTAATGAATCATATAATACTTACATCTAATAATATAATCACCGTGGTGGTTGAGGATCTATATGGATAATAAAGTGGTGGTTATATAAAACCATAAGGTTACAACTTTGGTGGTGGCAAATGAGGGTAAATGGATCATTCTACTAAATACATAAACTAAACTAAATAATGATCGATCAATCTGACTTATGGGCTAACTTTATAGTAGAGACAATTCTAGTTATCTAAATGATTTGCTCTATCGTGCACAATTTATAAACTGTCTTAAAACTTGGTGTGTTACTTGGTTGATGAAATAAGAAGAAATGGTGAATAATTTGTTCTCTTCTAAAAAAAAAACAAAATAAAAACCCTTAACCCCTAAAAACCCTAATGACTAAACCATAAACATTAAACCTAACCACAAACTAAAATAAAAATAAAACTAAACCCTAAACCCTATAAACCAATCCTACCTAAACCTACCAACCCAAACCCTACCCTGAGCCCAAACCCCTAACCACACCTATAACCTGAAAAAACCTAAACTGACTAAACCTAAAATAAAAATGTAAAACCAAATATAAAATAAATCCAAACTAATAAACCTAAACCAAAAAATATTAAAACTAAACTAAATAAAATAAATAAACCTAAACTACTAATAAACTAAAAATATTAAATAAACTAATAAAACCATGACTTAAAACTTAATTAACCTACTTAAATCTAAACTAAAATAAATAAACTTGTAAAATTAAAATACTAATCCACAAATTTAAAACTAATAAAATAAATAAATAATAAAACTTAAACTAAAAATAAACCTAAAATAAACTATAATAACTAAAATGTAAACCTAAAATCAAATAAAAAACCTACACTAAACCTAAAAATAAAAAACAAAAAACCTAAAAATAAAATAAAATAAACTAAAACTAAAAATTAATAAACTAAACCTCTCTAAAAATAAACTAAAATAAAATAAAACTAAAATAAATAAATAAAATAAAATAAAATATAATATAAAAAATAAAATAAAATAATAAATGATAATAACTAAAACAAAATAAAACTACTTTTTGCTTAATTTAAAATATAAAATAAATTTTAAAACCCTCAAACCCAATAACCTAAACCTAAACCAACCTAAACCCTAAAACCCTAAACAACCACTACATTAAATTCTAAAAACTAACACTAAACCCTACCTAAAAACCCCAAACTCAAACCACTACCCTAACTAACCCTAAAATACAAAACCTGAGCCTAAACCTAAAACCCTAAAAACCTAAAGCAAACTAAATAAACTAAAAATAAAATAAATAAATAAAATAAATAATATATAAATAAAACCTAACCTAAATCTAAATAAATAAATAAAATCAAAAAAAAAAACTAAATTAAAATAAAATAAAACCTAAATAAACTTCAAAATAAAAATAAAATAAAAAAACCTAAAATAAAATAAAAAATAATAAAATAAAATAAACCTAAAAATGAAATAAAAAATAAAAAAAACTAAAATAAAACCTAAAATAAAAAAAAAAAACCTAAACCCTAAACTAAAAAAAACTTAAAAAAAAAAAAATAAAATAAATAAACCTAAACTAAAATAAATAAAAAACTAAACCTAAATAAACTAAATAAATCCTAAATAAATAAAATAACTAAATAAACTTAAACATAAATTAAAATAAACTAATAATAAACCTAAAATACACTAAAATCAACCTAAAAGATAAAATAAACACCTATACCTAAACCTAAAATAAAGATAAAACTAAACCTAAAAATAAAATCAAAATAAACTAAACTTAAAGCATAAACTAATCTAAACCTAAATAAAATAAAATAACTAAGATAAATTAAAATAAATAAACCTAGAATAAATAAACTAAATTAAATAAAAATAAAAAATAAACATAAATAAAAATAAAATAATAAAATAAAGTAAAATAAAAAAATAAATTAAAGAAACTAAATAAACCAAAAACCTACTAGTTTACTTAATATTTTAAAAAAAAAAACTAACCTAAACCACAAACAAAATCTAGCATAAAACTAAACCTAAACCAAAATCCTAAAATATATACCTAAACCCTAAACCCTAAACCCTAAACCCCATAAAAAAAAACACAAAATCAAAACTTAAACTAAATAAAACATATTAATCAAAGAATAATAAAACTAAACCTAAATAAAATTAAATAAAATAAACCAAAAACTGAACCTAAACCTAAAATATAATAAAATAAAATAAAGTAAAATAAAATAAAAATAAAACCAAACTAAACTAAATAAAAAAACTTAAAACCTAAATAAAATAAAACTCATAAAAATAAAATAAACCTAAAATACAATAAAATAAATTAAATAAACCTAAACCTAATAAATAAATAAAAATAAAACCTAAAAATAAAATAAAAAACTAAACATAAAATAAACAAAATAAAATAAATAAAATAAAATAAATAAATAAAACCTAAAAGAAATAAAAACTATACCTAACTAATAAATAAAATAAAATAAAATAGTAAACAAACTAAAATAAAACTAAAAAAATAAACCTAAAAATAAACCTAAAACATAAAACCTAAAAAAAAATAAAATAAAAATAAAACTAAACTTAAAAATGTAAATACAAACTAAAATATAAATAAATAAAATAAAAATAAAACTAAAATAAATAAAAATAAAATAAAATAAACCTAAACTAGAATTTAATAAAAAAAAACTAAATAAAAAAAACCCTAAAAACCCCAAAACCCTAAAAAACCCAAACTTGACTATACCCTAAATAAAAAAAACCCTAAACCTAAAACCCAAAACCTAAACCTCTACTACCCAAAACCCTGACCTAACCCACCAAACTATACCTAAACCTATAAACCCCAAACCTACCTAAAACCAATAAATAAAACCTAAATAAATAAAAAATAATAAATAAAATAAAACCTAAACTAAAACCTAAACCTAAATAAAATATATATAAAATAAAATAAACTAAAATAAAATAAATAAAATAAACTAAAAAAAATAAATCTAAATAAAACTAAAATAAAATGTAAATAAAAATCAAATAAACATAAAATATTAATAATCCTAAATAAAACAATAAATAAACCTAAACTTAAAAAAATAAATAAATAAACCCTAAAATAAATAAATTAACTAAATTAAAACCTAAACATAAACAAGAAAATAAACTTAAAATAAACCTAAAAAAAATAAAAACCCAAACCTAAAAATAAAATAAACACTTATAAAAACTTAAAATAAAAAATAAACTAAACCTAAAAATAAAATAAAAAATAAAACTAAAATAAAAATAAGTATAAACTTAAAAAACCTAAAAAAAATAAACTAAAATAAAACCATAAACTAAAATAAATAAAATAAAATAAAGAAACTAAACTCAATAAAATAAAAAATAAACCTAAAACAAAACAAAAATATAAAATAAAATAAAAATAAAAATAAACTAAATAAAATAAATAAATCTAAACCTATTTAATTTTAAAACCCTAAACTCTAAACCCAACCAAAACCTAAAAACCCTAAACCACAAAACCTCACTAATCCCTAAACTAAATACTAAAAAACCTAAATAAAAAAAAAACTAAATAAAATAAAATAAAATAAAAACCTAAACCCAAACCTAAACTTGAAAATAAATTAAAATAAAAAAATAAACTAAAATAAAATAAATAAAACCAAAATAAAATAAATAATAAAATAAACCTCAAATTAAAAAACCTAAATAAAATAAAATTAAGTTAAAATAAAATAAAATTAAAAAAACCTAAATAAATAAATATAAAATAAATCTAAATAAATAAAATTAAAAATAAATAATAAAATAAATTAAAATAAATAAAATAAACTAAATAAACTTAAACTATTTTTAAATTAAAAAAAAAATGCAAAAAAAACTAAATAAAAATTAAACTAAATAATAAACCTAAACTAATCCTAAACCTTAAACCCTAAAAACCCTAAAACCTAAAAAAAATAAAAAGCATAAACCCTAAACCAAACTAAACTAAACCCAACCTAAACAGTAAAAACGTTAAACCTAAACTAAAAAAATAAAACAAATTAAAAATAAAAAACAAAACATAAATAATCCTAAATAAAATGCAAATAAAATAAATTAAATAAAAAATAAATAAGTAAACATAAACCTATGGGTTTACTTAATTAAAACTAAACCCTAAACCCAACTAAAAATCCTAAACTACTCTAAACCTACCCAAATAACCCTAAATCTGCAACCTACTACCACATTAAAACTACCTAAACCCTAAAATAACCCTAAAATCTATAAACTAAAAGAAAAATAAATATAACATAAAACTAAAATAAAAAATAAAACTATATAAAAACCTATACATAATCCTAAAGTAAAACCAAAATAAATAAATAAACCTAAAACCCTAAATTAAAAAACTTAAACCTAAAATAAAATAAAATAAACCTAAATCTAAAATAAATAAAACCTAAATTTAAAAAATAAATACTAAACCTAAACTAAACCTAAAATAAACAAAAAAAATAAACTAAATAAACTAAAATAAACCTAAAAAAAATAAAAAAAAAAAACCTAAACAAATAAAATAATAAAAACTAAAATAAATAAAATAAAATGACTAAATAATAAAATAAAATAAACTAAAATAAAATCCTAAACCTAAAAATAATAAAAACCTAAAATATAAAACTAAACTAAAAAACATAAAAATAAACTTAAAATAAAATAAAATAAAATAAACTATAATAAATAAAAATAAACTAAATAAACCTAAACATGGTTTACTTAATTTCTTTAAAAAACCTAAAATAAAATCAGTCTAAACCTAAATCTTAAAACACTAAATAAAACCTAAACCCTAAACCCCTAAAACCTAAAACCAACCTAAACCTTAATAAAACAAATGCTAACTAACCCTAAACCAAGCTAAAAACTAACCCTACCTAAACCCAAAGCAAACTCCTAAACCTAAACCTAACCTAAACCCTAAAAAACCACAAATCCTAACCTCCTTAAATAACTTAAACTAAACCCACAAAAGCCAAAACCTAAACCAAAACCAAACCACAACCTAAAAACCCTAAACCTCAAATTAAACCTAAACTAAAGAAACTAAATAAATTAAAAATAATCCTAAACCAAAACCTTAAACCCCAAGAATGGCATAAACTTGTGATAATAGCATCACATCAACCAAGCTCATTCTATATCTCAATGGAGGTGAAGCGGTGGCGATAAGTATTATAGTGGTGGGGATTTTCTGGATATGGAGGTGGTGGTCAATGGTGGTTATGGAGGTCAAAGGTTACATGGTGGAGGCGGTGGGAGAGAGTGGATAAAACTCGAGATATCGGTGGCTCGATGGGGCTAAACAAATACTGATCTACCTATGGAACTATGTCTTTAGAAAAGTTATAGGGTTTTGCTTATGCATGCTCATATTTTATCTGTCATCACTTATATCTTAGAAAACTTGGCGTGTTACTTGGCTGATGAAATTGAAAAATATAAATGTTGAATATGAATTTGTTCTCTATTAAAAAAAACTAAAAACCCTAAATCCTAAACTAAAAACCTTAAAAATACCCCAAACCTTAAAACCCTAAACCTAAACCCTAAACCTAAAACCCAAAAACCTAAACCCAAACCTAAACCCTAAACCAAACCCTAAAAAATAAAACCATAAACCCTAAAAAAAAAAAAAATAAACCTAAACTAAATAAACCTAAAATAAAATACATAAAAAACTTAAAATCAAAATAAAATAAAAAATAAAATAAAATAAAAACCTAATCTAAAACCTAAACCTAAACCTAAAAAAAAATCAAAAATATTAACTAAACTAAAATAAAATAAATATAAACCTAAAATAAATTAAAAACTACAACAATATAACCTTTATCCCACTCTGACCACTACATGAATCCTTTATCTCTATTATGTCATGTGAATTCTCATTTAATTCAAGTATACTAAAGTCAATTTTTTATACATCTTAACCATGTCTTATTTAGAGTCTACCTTTCTTAACATAAGGCAAATATAATGCATCTACTCTCCTAACAAGGTCATTAGATGACCAAAGCTTTATGTGGCCAAATCATCTAAGGTGACTCTCTAATCTTATCACCACTTGAAATCAACTTTTTTCTTGAACATACTCATTTTGCATTTTATCTCTAAGAGTACATCTACTCATCCACGAGCATTCTCATCTCGCACACATAACATAGTCTCATGCTTCTCTTTTATTGGCCAACATTCTGCACCATAAAGGTCTTACCATCATCTTATAAAATTTTCCAAGAAGTTTAGGCGGTACTTTTCTATCACACAATAGGCCAGATGCATTCCTCCACTTCAACCATCCAACTTGAATTCCACTTAATCTTTTTTTTTCACCTTCATTTTGAACAATAGAGCCTAAATATCTGAATCACTCACTCTTTTTAGTGAGTTGTTCACTTAATGTCACAACACTACCACTATAACTTCTACAACTAAAATTACACTACATATTCAGTGTTAGATCTACTTAAATGAAAATCTTTAGACTCTAAGGTTAACCTCTATAATTTAAGTTTCTCTTGGACTCCCACTCTAGTCTTATCAACAAGAAGAATTTCATTAGCAAAAATCATACACTAAGGTACATCTTCCTATAAATGCCTAGTAAGAACATCCAAAACTAAAGAAAAAAAAGATAAGAGCATAATGCAGTTCCTTGATGTAATCCAATTGAAATAGGAAAATATTTTATCAATCCTCCTTATGTTTGGACACAAGTAACAACTCTAGTATACATATCCTTAATGACTTGAATATAACCAATATTAACTCCTTTATTTTCTAGAACTCTCCAAGAACATCTCTTCAAACTTTATCATAAGCTTTCTCTTCAATAAATATCATATGTGGATCCTCTTTACTTGCTCTATACTTCTCCATCAAACCTCTTAACAAATGTAAACATCCATAATGATCTATGTGGCATGAAACCCACCAGAAACTTTTGTATCACATCGTAACCTATACTCATCTCTCTCTCCCATAATTTTAATGTGTGACACATTAACTTAATTCCTATAATTTGCACACTATTGTGCATCACCTCTATTCTTAAATATAGAATCAACAAACTCTTTCTCCTTCTAACATCTTTTTGTCTTTAAAATAAGATTAAAAGATTTGTAAAAAAATTCATTGATCTCCTAAACATTTCCACACTTCTATTGGAATATCATTAAGTTCTACTATTTTTCCACAATTCATTTTCTTTAAAGCTTCTCTAACTTCAAATTTACTAATACAATGAAAAAAAATATTTTTTTTGTTTAAGGTATTAAGGTTGCTAAAATCAATTGTATTTTTTAAATCCTTCATGGAAAAGTTTATCAAAATACCTCCACCTATTTTCAATATCTTTTCTAAGAAAGCCACTTTATGATTTTCATCTTTAATACACCTCAATTGAGCTAGATCTTCTCCTATCTCTTTGGTTAGCTAACTTATACATATATCTTTCACCTTCTTTGGTATCTAATCTATTGTATAAATCACTAAAAGCTAAATTTTTTGCATAATATTTTGCTTTCTTAGAATCTCTACATGCAACTTTATATTTTTCCCAATTCTTTGAGTTTTTACATCTAAACTGAGTTTTATAACGACACTTCTTATTAATTTATTATTTCATGCACATTCTGACACCACCACTAACTATTTTAATTAAAATAAGTTTTTCCTTTTGATTCTCCAAGCATATTTTTAGCAACTTGCTTAATTTCACTTTACTTTTTCCCCACATAACTTCCTTATGAACATCCCAAATTCTAAGCTCTTGTAGCTTACTCATCAAAAAAATTTATTGGTGTTCTTTAAGTGCCCCCATCTAATCCTATGACAATAATTTGATTTATTTTTCATCTTCCAATCTTTCATCCTAAAATATAATACTAATAATCGATGTTGGGTATATAAACTTTGACATGGAATGACCTTACAATCTTTATAATCTAAACGATTTATTTTTCTTATCAAAAAATAATCAATCTGTGTTTAAATAGATCAACTTTTATAAGTAATAATATGCTCATCTCTTTTCTTAAATAAAGTATTAGCAACTATAAAATCATAGGCTAAAGCAAAATCTAATACTACCTTCTTCATTAGGCACTCCAAATCCATAACCACCATGAATACTTTTAAAATCTTTTACTACCAACATGTCCATTTAAATCTCTATAATAAATACTTTTCTTCAAGAGGTATATTTTGTATTAATCCCTAATTCATTCCAAAATTTTCTTTTAAGCCTATGTCCAAACCTACTTCAAGAGCATAAACACATATAACATTGATAATCTTAATATCAATAATAATTTTTAAAGTTATAACTCTACATCCGCATCTATTAATATTTATAATATTTTCCTTCAAACTTTTATCTATAATCACGCCTATGCCATTTCAAATTCTTACTAATACCAAAGTTTAAACCCTAAACTATCTATCTCCTTGGTTCTTCCTAACCCATTTAGTTTCTTAAACACATAAAATAGTTATCTTACGATGAACCATAAGATCTATTTATTCCATTAGTTTACCTGTAAGAGAACCTATATTCCAAGTTCCTAACCTAATTTTAGTTTCATGGGCTAACTTTTTTGCCGCATCCATCCATAAATTGGGAACCATTATGTATTTAACACTGCACTCGAACATCGATGCGGCAGCCATTACACATTTTTCACTATATTTAGGCCATACTGTCATTCTGGGATGCCCTAGCATTAACATAATATTTTAACATTCATGACTAATTAGACAAGTTTTATATAAATAAAAGTAAAATTAAACCTAAAATAAAAATAAGATAAACTTAAGAGAAAATAAAATAAAAACTAAATAAAAACTGAAACCTAAAAATTAAACCTAAAAATAAGTAAAAAATAAAACCTAAACCCTAAACTAAAAAAAAACTTAAACCTAAAATAAAAATAAAAGAAACCTAAACCTAAACTAAAATAAACTAAACTAAAATAAATAAAACCTAAACCTAAAATAAACTAACTAAACCTAAACCTAAACCTAAATCCTAAATAATAAAATAAGATAAACAAAAAATAAACCTAAAGTAAACTAAAAAATAAATCATAAAAATAAACCAAAAATAAAAACTTAAAACCGAAACCTAAACCTAAAAATAAAAAATAAAACCTAACCTAAAAAAAAATAAAACCTAACCTAAAAATAAAATAAAAATAAAACTAAACTTAAAAATAAACCTAAACCTAAACTTAAAAAATAAGCTAAAATAAAAAACCTAAACTAAAATAAAATAAACTAAACTATATAAAATAAAATAAACCTAAATAAAATGATAAAATAAAATATCTAAAATAAATAAATAAAACTAAATAAACCTAAACTTAGGGTTTACTTAATTTGAAAGAAAATAAAATAATAAAATAAAATATAAAAAAAAAACATCCCTAAACCTTAAACCCTAAAATAACTAAATGCTAAATCCAACCTAAACCCAACAAACCCAAACCTAAAAAACCTTAAATAAAACCCTAAAATAAAACCTAAAAACCACAAACCCTAAAACCTATAAATAACCCAAACATGAAATAAAACCACAAACCTTAAAAAACCATAAAATAAAATAAACCCAAAAAAAAAAAAATAAATAAAACCTAAAACTAAATAAATAAAAAACCTAAACCTAAAATAAATAAAATAAAATAAATAAAATAAAACATAAACTAAAACCTAAACCTAAATCTAAACATAAATATAAAATAAAATAAAAATTAAAAATTAAACTAAAATAAAATAAATAAAAACCTATAAAGATAAATAAACTTTAAAATAAAAACTAAATAAAGTAAAATAAAATAAAAATAAAATAAAATAAAATAAAATAAACATAAATAATAAATAAACCTAAATAAAATAAATAAAATAAAATAAAGAAAACCTAAACTAAACTAAAATAAACTAAATTAAAATAAATCTAAACCTAAAATAAACTAAACCTAAACTAAACTAAATAAAATAAAATAAAGTAAAATAAACCTAAACCTAAACAAAACAAAATAAACTAAAATAAACATAAAATAAAAAACTTTCTAAAATAAACAAAATAAAACCTAAACCTAAATTAAAATAAAACTTAAAAAAAAATAAATTAAAAAATAAAACAAAACTAAAATAAGCATAACCTAAAACTAAAATTAATGAAAACTTAAACTAAATAAATAAACATAAAATAAATAAACAAAACTAATCAAAAATAAAAAATATATTAAAATAAAGAAGAAATAAACTAAATAAACCTAAACCTATCAGTATACTTAATTTTTTTTTAAAAAACCTAAAATATAAAACCCTAAACCGTAAAACAAACCTTAAACCCTAACCCTAAAAAACCCTAAACCCTAAACCTAAAACTAAACCCTAAAACCCTAAATCTTAAACCCTAAACCCAAAAGGCTTAAACTAGAAAACTAACTAGCGTAAACCATAAAACCTAAACCCTAAAACCCTAAACCCTAAAACTAAACACCAGAAACTTACTTAAACCAAACCTAACTAAACATTAAACCTTAAATCCTAAAAAAAACCCTAAACCCCAACCCTAAACCAAGCCCTAAAACCCTAAATAAAAAGCATAAACCCTAAAACCTAAACTCTAAACCTAAACCTTAACCCTAATCCTAGAACCCAAACCTAAACCTAAAAAAGTAACTAAATAAATCAAAAAAAAATAAACCTAAACCTTAAAACTAAATAAACTAAAAATGGGTAGAACCTGACAGAACATCGTCAAGATTAGTACATCTGATGGAGGTGATGGCGGTGAGTTATCGCTGGTGGTTGAGGATCTATAGGTGCTAGAGGATATGGAGGTGGTGGTCAGAGCAGTGGTGGTCATGGAGGCGGGAGGACTGTAGGAGGTTACAACTATGGTGGTGGTGGAAGGAGAGATTGAGGGCATGATGGTGGATCCCGCTACTCGAGAGACCGGGGTGGTTCTGATGGGAACTAGAGAAACTGAATAACGATAGATCCAATCTGCAACATATGGAATTGTGTCTTTATAGTAGAGACAATTCTAGTTATCTAGGGTTTTTGATTTGCTCTATGCGTGCTCATTTTTTATCTATGTCATCCCTTGTGTCTTAGAAAACTTGGTGTGTTATTTGGTTGATGAAATCAAAGAAGAAATATTGAATCAATTTGTTCTCTATTAAAAAAACAAAATAAAACTAACCCAAAACTAAAACCAAACTAGACCTACCTAAACCCTAAAAACCTTAAACCCTAGCTCTAAATCCTAAACCCTAAACCTAAACCCTAAACCCTAATCCTAAACCTTGAACCTATACCTTAAACCTAAACCAAAACACCAAACCCAAACCCCAACCATAAACCCAAAACCCTAAACCCTGAACCCCAAACCAAAATCCAAAAAACTAAAACCTAAACCTAAACTAAATAAAACCTAAAATAAAATAAATAAAAAAAACTTAAACCAAAATAAAATAAATAAATAAAATAAAATAAAAACCTAAACCTAAACCAAAAAAAAAATAAAATAAAAACTAAAAAATAAACTAAAATGAAATAAATAAAAACCTAAACTAAACTAAAAATAAAAAAAAATAAAAATCAAACAAAATAAAATAAAATAAACCTACAATAAAATAAAATAAAACTAAATAAAAACCTAAACCTAAAAATTAAACATAAAAATAAAACCTAAAATAAAACTAAAGCCTAAACTTAAATAAAATTAAAATAAATAAATCTAAACCTAAACTTAAAATAATCTAATCCTGTAAACGTGAAACAAATAAAATAAAATAAACTAAAAATAACCTTAAACCTAAACTAAAAAATAAAACCTAAAAATAAACCTAAACTAAAAACCTAAATGCTTAACCTAAAAAAAAATAAAATAAAAACCTAAACCTAAACCTAAAAATATAAAATAAAAACTTAAACCTAAACTAAAAAAATAAAAATAAAACCTAAACATAAAATAAAATAAAATAAAAAATAAAATAAACTAAAAAAATAAACCTAAACATTAACCTAGATCTAAAAAATAAACTAAAATAAAACCTAAAAATTAATAAACCTAAATACTAAATATAAATAAAAAAAATAAAATAAAATAAAATAAGATAAATAAAATAAAATCAAACCTAAACTATGGGTTTGCAATTTAAAATATAAATTAAAATTAAAAAAAAAAAAACCCTAAAACTAACCCTAACAAACCTACACCATAAAGCTAAACCCTAAACCCTAAACTCCAAACCTTAAACCCTAAACTCTAAACCCTAAACCCTAAAACTTGTAACACTAAATCCTAAACTTTAAACCCTAAACCCCAAACCTCGAACTCTAAACCGTAAACCCTAAACCCTAAAAACCTAAAACACTAAACCTGAACTAAATAAAACCAAAAAATAAAATAAAAAAATAAACCTAAACCTAAATAAAATAAAAACCTAAATTGAAACCTCAACCTAAACCTAAACCTAATTCTAAATCTAAATGTAAAAATAAAATAAAATAAAGAAAAAAACTAAAATAAAATAAAATAAATAAAAACTTAAATAAAATATAAACTAGATGTAAAATAAAAAATAAAATAAACCTAAAATGAAATAATATAAAACTAAATAAAACCTAAACCTAAAAAATAAACCTAGAAATAAATAAATAAAAAACCCTAAACCCTAACAAAAAAAAACTTAAACCTAAAAAGAAAATAAAATAAAAACCTAAACTAAAATAAATAAAAGCTAAACCTAAACCTAAAATAAACTAAACCTAAATCCTAAATTAAATAAAATAAAATAAACAAAAAAGTAAACATAAACCTAGATTAAAAAACAAAACCTAAAAATAAACCAAAAATAGACACCTAAAACCTAAACCCAAAAAAATAAAATAAACACCTATACTTAAACCTAAAAATAAAAGATAAAACCTAAACCTAAAAAATAAAATCAAAATAAAAGTAAACTAAAAAATAAGCATAAACCTAAAACTAAACCTAAAAAATAAACTAAAATAAATCAACCTAAAATAAATAAAAATAAAAAATAAACATAAATACAAATAAAATCATAAAATACATTAAAATAAATAAAAAATAAACTAAAGGAACTAAATAAACCTAAACCTAATGGTTTACTTAATTAAAAAAAAAATAAAACCTATTCCCTAAAAACCCAAAACCCTAAAGCATAAACACTAAACCCTAAACCCTAATACCTAAAATAATAAATCGTAAAACCCTAAACCCTAGACCCTAAACCCTAAACCATAAGCCCTAAAAACCTGAAAACCTAAAAACCTAATATCTTAAACCTAAACTAAATCAAACATAATAATCAAATAAAAAAAACCTAAACCTAAATAAAATAAAATAAAATAAAAACCTAAACCTAAAAATAAAATAAAATAAAAATAAACTAAAATAATATAAATAAAAACTTAAACTAAACTAAAAAAATCAAATTAACTTAAGAATAAAAAACTTAAATAAAATAAAAACTCATTGTAAAATAAAAATAAAATAAACCTAAATTATAATAAAATAAAAACTAAATAAAAACCTAAGCCTAAAAAATAAACCAAAAAATAAAACCTAAAAATAAATTAAAAATAAAACTTAAACCTAAAATAAATAAAATAAAATAAAGCTAAACCTAAACCAAAATAAATAAATAAACCTAAAAAGTAAATTATAAGAACTAAATAAAAAAATAAACTAAAAAATAAAACCTAAAAGAAACCTAAAATAAAACCTAAAACATAAACTTAAAAAAATAAAATAAAAACCTAAACCTAAAAAATAAAAAAAAATAAAACAAAACTAAAAATATGGATAAACCTAAACGTAAACCTAAAAAATAAACTAAAATAAAACCTAAACTAAAATAAATAAAAATAAAAAATAAATTAAAAATAAAATAAATAAATTAAAATAAAATAAAATAAATAAAAACTAAATAATCTAAACTATTGGTTTTTACTTAATTTGTTATAAAAAACCCTAAACCTTAAAACTAAACTAGCCACAAAATAAAACCACCCTAAACCACAAAGTACCACACCCATGCCTGCAGGCTAAAACCTACTCTTAACTCTGAACCACCCTAGGCTTAATCAAATCCTTAAACTAGGCCACTATAACCCTACAAACCACATGCAAACCCACAACCTAAGCTTAAAACCATAAAAATAAAATCTAATAACTAAATAAAATTAAATAAATCCTTAAAATAAAATAAATAAAATCTAAACTAAATAAAATAAAATATAGTAAAATAAACCTAGTAAAACTTAAACCTAAACTTAAACATAAAATAAAAAAATAAAATAAAATAAATAAAAATATAAACTATATAAAATAAAATAAACCTAAAAAACCTAAATAAAATAAAATTAGTAAAATAAAAAAATAAAATAAACTCAAAATAAAATAATATAAAAAACTAAATAAAAACTTAAACCTAAAAATAAATAAATAAAACTAACACCCTAAACTAAAAAAAACCTGAACCTAAAATAAATTAAATAAATTAAACAAAAACCTAAACTAAAACAAACTAAACTAAAATAAATAAAACCTTAACCTAAACTTAAAATAAACTAAACCAAAACCCTAAACTAAATAAAATACAATAAACTAAAATAAACTAATAAACTAAAAATAAAACTTAAAATAAACCTAGAATAAAACTTAAAACTTAAACCTAAAAAAATAAAATAAACACTTATAGTAAACCTAAAATATAAATAAACTTAAAAATAAAATAAAATGAAACTAAACTAAAAATAAATTATAAACTAAACCTAAACCTAAAAATAAAAAAATAAAATAAAAACATAAACTAAAATAAATAAAACTAAAATATATCAACTAAACTTAATAAAATAAAAATAAACCTAAACAAAAAAAATAAAATAAATAAAATAAACTAAATAAATTAAAACTACTATTTGCTTAATTTAAAAAAATTCCTAAACTCTAAATCCTTAAAAACCCAAAACCTAGCAAAACAGAGCCACAAACCCTAAACCAACTAATCCCTAAACCCTAAACCCTAGGCCAAAACCAAACCTAAAATAAATAATAATGAGATAAATAAATAAAAACTAAACCTAAAATAAAATAAAATAAAATAAAACCTAAACTAAAGCTAAACTAAACCTAAAATAAAATAAAATAAAATAAAATTAAAATAGATAATAAAAACCAAACTAAATTAAAATAAAATAAACTTAAAAAAATAAAATAAAATAAATCTAAAATAAAACAAAATAAAACTAAATAAAACTAAAATAAACTAAACTAAAAAAATAGACTTAAAATAAAACCTAAAACCTACCCAAAAAAAAGACCTAAAAAGTAAATAATATAAAATAAACCTAAACCTAAAATAAACTAAACTATAATAAATAAAACATAAACCTATGCTTACCTTAAAATAAAATAATTAAAAATAAACAAACCTAAACTAAAACCTAAAACATAATCCTACAAAATAAACCTAAAATAAAACATAAAACATAAACCAAAAAAAATAAAATAAAACTTAAACCTAAACCTAAAAAAATATAAACTTAAACTAAAAATAAAATAAAATTAAAATAAACTAAAATATGCATAAATTAAAGGTAAATCTAAAAAATAAACTAAAATAAACCTAAAACAAAATAAATAAAGATAAATAAACCAAAAGATAAAAAAAGTAAAATAAAAAAATAAACTAAAATAAATAAAATTAAACTAAAATATAAAACTATCTACTAATTTTTTTAAAAAAACCCTAAACACTAAACTAAACCTAATTAAAAGAGCCTAGCCAAACCTAGCCAACAAAGGCGTATCCTATGCTGAACCAAAACTGAGCCTGACCAGGCCTAGGCCTACACTGACCCTGACCCAACCAAAATACTGACTTTTTCCCTAGGCCACTACCTGAGCTACTGACCAAAACCCACAACCCAAAGCACTAAACCTCAGCCACTGACGGCTGACACTAAACCTCAGGGCTCTGAGCCCTAAACACCCTGTAAACTTTGACCCTAGGCCTGAACCCTGGATCACAGACCCTAAACCCTAGGCCCTACTGACCCTAAACCTGAGCCCTAAACCTAAGAGCTAACTGAAACTAAATGGGATCTAATAATAAATTAAATAAACTTAAACCTAAATAATAATAAAATAAAATAAAATTAAACAAAGAAATAAAATAAAATAAATAAAAATAAAATAAAAAATAAATTAACTAAAATAAAATAAACCTGGATTGAAACTAAAAAAAAAAAACTAAACATAAATAAAATAAAATAAACTAAAATAAAATAAAATAAACTAAATAAAAACCTAAACCTTATAAAAAACCTAGAAACCTAAAATAAATACAAAATAAAATCTAATCCTTAAACTAAAAAAACATAAACCTAAAATAAAATAAAATAAGCAAAATAAAATAAACCTAATCCTAATCTAAAATAAACTAAACTAAAAAAAATAAAACCTTAACTAAACTAAATAAAATAAAATAAACTAAAAATAAAATCTAAAATAAAACATAGATAAAACTTAAAAAACCTAAAAAAAATAAAATTAAAACCTAAATTGAATGAAATAAAATAACTAAACCTAAAATAAAATAAAAAATAAAACTAAACTAAAGTAAGCATATACTAAACTAAACCTAAAAATAAACTAAAATAAGAAACCAAAATTGAATAAATAAAATAAACTAAATAAAAAAAATAAATTTAAAATAAATAAATAAAATAAATAAAAATTAAAATAAACATAAACCTGGGTTTCAATTTAAAAAAATACTTAAACCCTACCCTACCCAAATCATGCTATACAAAGCCACACAAAACACTGAGCCTCTTGCTCCAAACTGACCTACTGACTGGGACCTATCTGGATCCTCCTTAACTCCCAGCCCAGGCCCTCTAATCCTTTAAACCCTAACTGCTTTAACCAAATAAACCCTTACCTAAACCCTACTAAACTGAGCCTTTACCACTATCTACATAACCCACCACCCTATCCTTTACCACCCTAAACCCTCCACCCACACAGAATAATACCACTCCACTACCCAACCTTAAATCTAGCACCCCAACCAAGCTAATCCTAAAGTAACTAAATAAATTAAAATTAACCCACCTATATAAACCTTGAATGGGTGAACTTAGAAACATCCATCAACCAGGCTCTAGTTAGCGGTGGAGGTGAAAGCGGAGGCGACAATTATCGCAGTGGTGGTGGGGGATCTGAAGGTGCTGGTGGATATGGAGGTTGTGGTTGAAGCAATGGTGGTTATGGAGGTGGGAGAAGCGACAGAGGTTATAGCCACGGTGGTGGAAGAGGGAGAGATTGGGGATATGATGGTGGATCCACTTCGAGAGGTTGGGGTGGTTTTGATAGGAGAAATTAAGAACGTGATTCAATCTACTTCTTATAGAATTGTGTCTTTATTATAGAGATGGTTCTAGTTATCTATGATTTTTTATTTACTCTATACGTGCTCATTTTTTATCTATGTCATCGCTTGTGTCTTAGAAAACTTTGTGTGTTACTTGTTTGATGAAATCGAAAAGAAGAAATATTGAATCTGAATTTTTCTTTGTTAAAGAAAAAAAACCCTAAACCCAAATTAAAACTTGAACCTGACCTAATACTCTAAACCTAAACCCTAAACCACCTAAAAAAGCTCAAAACCCAACCAAAACCTAAACCTCCATAAACCTATAAACCCTAAACCCTAAACCTAAACCAAACACACTCCTAAACCCAAACCCAAACTAAACCCTAACCCACTCTCTAACTAAAAACTAAAACCTAAACCAAATAAATTAAACCTAAAATAAACCTAAGCAAAATAAAATAAAATAAAACCTAAAATAAACCTAAAAAAGAAATAATAAAATAAAACTAAACTAAAATGTTAATAAAGCCAAACTACACTAAAAAACCTAAATATAATAAAACTGGACTAGAATAAAATAAAATAAATCTAAAATAAAAACTAAAGAAATAAAAAAAATAAACTTTAAAATAAACCTAAATAAATAAAAATAAAACCTACTAAAAAAACTAAACCTAAACATAAAATAAATAAAATAAAATAAATAAACCTAAACTTAAAAAATAAAATAACCTAAACAATCTAACTAAAATAAAATAAACTAAAATAAACCCTAAAATAAAATAAAACCTATTAAACCTAAAATAAAACCTACCTAAAAAATAAAATAAAACAAACTTAAATCTAAAAACATAAAACCTAAACCTAAAATAAAATAAAATAAACTAAACTAAAATAAACCTAAATCTAAACTAAATCTAAAATATACTAAAATAAAAACTTAAACTAAAATAAATAAACTAAACTAAATAAATAAATAAATAAAATAAATAAAAAGATAAACAAAATAAACATAAAATGGGTTTACTTAATTTAAAAGATAAAATAAATAAAATAAAAATAAAAATCCTAACCCAAAAACCAACCTGAGACCATAAACCTACAAGTAAACCTAAACCCTGCCCCTACTTGCTAAACATACAACCATAAACCCTAAACCCTAAACCCCAAACCATAAAAACCTAAAAACTAAAACCTAAACTAAATAAAACCTAAAAATAAGATAAATAAAAAATCATAAACCTAAATAAAATAAAATAAAATAAAAACATAAACTAAAACCTAAACCTAAACCTAAACCTAAAGGTAAAAAATAAAATAAAAAACTAAATTAAAATAAATTAAATAAAAACCTAAACTAAAATAAAAATAAAAATAATCCTAAAAATAAAAAACCTAAATAAAATGAAAACTAAATGTTTAATAAAAATAAAATAAACCTAAAATAAAATGAAATAAAAACTAATTAAAAACCTTAACACTACCATTGTCGGTCCCAAGTCTGGATGTGAAAAGTGGAGGGTTGCGTTAGGTAGTCACGAGGTAAAACTTGTCAAAATAATCATGAATCCTTTAAACCATTGTGTTAATCTTTGGGCATCCCACAGGCGACATGTATGGCTTGAATTGAAAAATGTGCTAGAAAGTTGCATCGACGCGGTCGTGTTAAATAAGCAAGGGTTCCCACATTATGGACGGATGCAGAAGTTAGTCCATGAAACTAGAATTAGGTTAGGATCTTGGAATATAGGTACTCTTTCGGTAAATTAATGGAATTAATAGTATGGTTCATAGAAAGATAAATAGTTTATGTGTTCAAGAACTAAATGGGTTGGGGAGAAGGCCAAGGAGATTGATAGTTTAGGTTTTAAACTTTGGTATTCAAGTAAAAGTTAAAATAGAAATAGTGTAGGTGTGATTATAGATAAAAGTTTGAAGGATAATGTTATAAATATTAATAGATGTGGAGATAGAATTATAGCTTTAAAGATTATTGCAAGATTATCAATGTTATAAGTGTCTATGCTTCTCAAGTAGATTTGGAGGTAAGCGCAAAAAAAATTTTTGGAATGAATTAGAGAGATTAATACAAAAGATACCTCTTGAAGAAAAAATATTTATTGGAGGAGATTTAAATGGACATGTTGGTAGAGTAGTAGAAGATTTCAAAAGTATTCATGGTTGTTATAGATTTGGAGTGACTAATAAAAAGGTATGACTATATTAGATTTTACTTTAGCTTATGATTTTGTAGTTGATAACACTTTATTTAAGAAAAGAGATGAACATATTATTACTTATAAAAATGGATCTAGTAAAACACAGATTGATTATTTTCTAATATGAAAAATAGATCATTTAGATTGTAAAGATTGTAAGGTCATTCCAAGTGAAAATCTAAGTACCCAACATCGATTGTTAGTTTTAGATTTTAAGATGAAATCTTGTAAGAGAAAAAAATAAACCAAATTATTGTCCTAGAATTAGATGGGGACACTTAAAGGGCACAAATAAAAATATTTTTAAGAGCAATCTACAAGAGATTAGAATTTGGGATGTTCATAAGGAAGCTAACATTATGTGGGAAAAAATTGCAAGTGAAATTAAGCAAGTTGCTAAAGATGTGCTTGGAGAATAAAAAGGAAAAGCTTTTTTTAATAAGAATAGTTGGTGGTGGAGTCAGAGTGTGCAAGAAAAGATAAAATAAAGTATTATTATAAAACTTGGTTTAGATGTATAAACTCAGGAATTGGGAAAGATATAAAAAATGGCACAGAGATTCTAAGAAAGCAATATATGATGCAAAAAATTTAGCTTTTAGTGATTTATACAATAGATTAGATACCAAAGAAGGTGAAAGATGTATGTATAAGTTGGCCAACCAAAGAGATAGGAGAAGTAAACACATAGTTCAAGTGAGGTGTATTAAGGATGAAAATTATAAAATGTTTTTTAGAAAAGGATATTGAAAATAGGTGGATGAGGTATTTTGATAAACTTTTCAATGAAGGATCTGAAAGTACAATTGTTTTATCAACCTTAATACCTAATCAAAAATAGAATTTCATTTTATCATCGTTAGTAAATCTGAAGTTAGTGAAGCTTTAACGAAAATGAAATGTGGAAAAGTAGTAGGACTGGATGATATTCCAATAGAAGTGTGGAAATATTTAGGAGATCAAGGAATTTCTTGGCTTACAAATCTTTTTAATGTCATTTTAAAGACTAAAAAGATGTCAGATGAGTGGAGAAAGAGTTTGTTGGTTCTTATATTTAAGAATAAAGGTGATGCATAAGAGTGTGCAAATTATAGAGGAATTAAGTTAATGTGCCATACATTAAAATTATCAGAGAGAGTAAATGAGGATAGGTTATGATGTGATATAAAAGTTTCTCACAATCAGTTTGGTTTCATGTCAAGTAGATCTACTATGGATGCTATACATTTGTTAAGGGGTTTGATGGAGAAGCATAGAAAAAGTAAGGAGGATTTTCATATGATATTTATTGATTTAGAGAAAGCTTATGATAAAGTTTCAAGAGATGTTCTTTGAAGAGTTCTAGAACAGAAAGGAGTTAATATTGGTTATATTCAAATCATAAGGATATGTATATTAGAGCATTACTTGTGTCCAAACACAAGGAGGATTGACAAAATATTTTACTATTTTACATTGGATTACATCAAGGATCACTTTAAGCCCTTATCTTTTTACTTTAGTTATGGATGTTCTTACTAGGCATTTATAAGAAGATGTACCTTGGGGTATACTTTTTGTTGATGCCATTCTTCTTGTTGATAAGAATAGAGAAGGAGTCCACCAGAAACATGAATTATGGAGGTCAACTCTAGAGTCTAATGGTTTTCATTTAAGTAGATCTAAAACTGAATATATGGAGTGTAATTTTAGTTATAGAAGTTCTAGTGATAGTGTTGTGACATTAGGTGAACAAGTCATTAATAATGAGCATTTAGATATTTAGGCTCTATTGTTCAAAATGATGGTGAAATAGATGGATATGTTATTAGTAGAATTCAAGTTGGATGGTTGAAGTGGAGGAATGCATCTGGCCAATTATGTGATGGAAAAGTTCCACTTAAACTTAAGGAAAATTTTATAAGATGGTGGTAAGACACATGACTTATGGTGCATAATGTTAGCCAATAAAAGAGAAGCATAAGACTAAGTTAAGTGTTACAGAGATGAGGATGCTCAGGTGGATGAGTGGCTTTACTCTTAGAGATAAAATACGAAATGAGTATGTTTGGGAAAAAGTTGGAGTAGCTCCGGTGGCAGATAAGATTAGAGAGAGTCGCCTTAGATGGTTTGGCCACATAAAACGTCGATCGTCCGATGACCCGATTAGGAGAGTAGATGCATTAGATTTACCTTATGTTAAGAAAGGTAGAGGTAGACCTAAAAAGACTTGGTTAAGATGTATAAAAATGATCTTAGTATACTTGATTTAAATGAGAATTTGACACATAATGGGACACAATGGAGACAAAGGATGTAGCCAACCCCACCTAGTGGGACTAAGGCTTGTTGTTGTTGTTGTTGTTGTAATTAAAAACCTAAACCTAAAGCTAAACCTAAAAATAAAACCTAAAAATAAATAAAAAATAAAACCTAAACCCAAAATTAAAAAAAAATTAAAATTAAAATATACAAAATAAAATAAGCCTAAACCTAAACTAATATAAACTAAAATAAAATAAAATAAAACCTAAATCTAAACCTAAAATAAACTAAACCTAAATCCTAAACTAAATAAAATAAAATAAACTAAAAATAAACCTAGACCTAAATTAAAAAAAATAAAATATAAAAATAAACCTTAAATAAAAACCTAAAACCTAAACCTAAATAAATAAAATAAAAACTTAAACCTATACTTTAAAACAAAAAATAAAATTTAAACCTTAAAAATAAAATAAAAATAAAACAAAACTAAGAAATAAGTATAAACCTAAACCTAAACCTAAAAAATTAACTAAAATAAAATCAAACCAAAATCAATAAACCTAAAATAAATAAACTAAACAAAATAAAAATAAACCTAAAATAAAATAAAATAATAAATAAACCTAAATCCGGTATTTTTTAAACCCACCTACCCTAAACCTCTAATCCTGGCCCTCAAACCAACTACCACCTAACCTAAACTGACCTCCTTTTGCCTGGGCCTACCCTAAACCACTGTCCCTGCCTGGGCCCCTAAACCCACTAAACCCTGGGCCACTAAACCATAAACCAAAACACCCTGACTGACCTGGTGCAGCCCTAAACTAATCAGCGCCTCAAATCCCACTCTGAGCCCCTAAACCCTGGGCCCTCCCACATCCTGATCACTCCAAAGCCTAAACCTGACTAAATAAAACTTAATAATAAAATAAATAAAACCTAAACCTAAATAAAATAAAATAAATAAAATAAAATAAAACTTAACACCTAAACCTAAACCTAAATAAAAAAATAAAAATAACAATAAACTAGAATAAAATAAATAAAACCTAAACAAAACTAAAATAAAAATAAAAACCTAAATAAAAT
This sequence comes from Cymbidium sinense, assembly GCA_021442155.1. Classification (NCBI taxonomy): domain Eukaryota; kingdom Viridiplantae; phylum Streptophyta; class Magnoliopsida; order Asparagales; family Orchidaceae; genus Cymbidium; species Cymbidium sinense. Next base: position 7,142 of record JAKCPB010000742.1, on the reverse strand, counting down.
ACAAACTAAACCTAAAATAAAATAAAACATAAAATTAAATTAAATAAATAAATAAAATGCTAAATCTAAAAAATAAACCTAAAATAAATAAAAAATAAAACCTAATCCCTCAACTAAAAAAAGAGTAAACCTAAGATAAAAAAATAAATGAAATAAAATAAATCTAAACCTAAACTAAAATAAACTAAACTAAAATAAATAAAAATTTAACCTAAACCAAAATAAACTAAACCCTAAACCTAAACTAAATATAATTAAATAAACTAAAATAAACCAAAACCTAAACTAAAAAAAATAGAATCTAAAAATAAACCTAAAATTAAAACCTAAAACCTAAACCTAAAAATAAAAATAAAACCTAAACCAAAATTAAAATAAAATTAAACCTAAACCTAAAAAATAAAATAAAACTAAACTAAAAAAATAAACCTAAACCAAAACCTAAACCTAAAAAATAAACTAAAATAAAAAACCTAAACTAAAATAAATAAACCTAAAATAAATAAACTAAACTAAATAAAAATAAAAAATGAACCTAAATAAAATTAAAAATAAAATAAACTAAAAAATATATACTAAATAAACTAAATAAACCTAAACTTACTGGTTTATAAATCCTAAACCCTAAAGCCTAAACCCTAAAACCATAAACCCTAAACCATAAACCCTAAACTCCTAAACCAAACCCTAAACCCTAAACCCTAAACCCTAAACCTAAACCATAAACCACTAACCTAAACCCACCATGAATAAAGATGTCATTAGGGATAGATAGAATGACCTAATCCTAACATAGTTATGGTAGCTAAAGAAAATGTCTTCAAGAGACTTTCCTTTGACTATTAGAGATTTGAATACACTAAACCCTAACAATAAATCATATTGTATTACCATATATTATAGTATAATGTAGCATCATATATTTGAGAATGTAGTGATGTGTTTTTGGATGTTATAAGATGTTTTGAAATGTTTTAATATATAATGGTATTGTGCCCTATAGTTTATATTAATATAAATCATAAAAATATTGATTTAATAAATCAGATGATTAAATTTGTTAAATTTGAATTAGGAATTAGGTTGTAGTACCAAGGTGTTCTACTTGTAGTCTAAAATGTAAGATTTTAGGTTCAAAATAAATATTATATGTTGTAGCATAGTATATCATCATATATCATAATATATTATTCTTTGCATTTTAAATTCTTTTAGTATTTTACAATCATGCAGTCAAGCCTACACTTGAATTATTTATAAAAATGTTGATTTATACTTTAAAATGGTGGAATTTGGCCAAATTCATAATAGGTAGAGCATGGCATCATAATATATTATTTCAATTTAAAATATGTAAGTGATATGACTAAAATATTTAGTTTTTTATTGTTAAGACTAATTTTATGATTTTTTTTATCTTAAGCAATCCCTTGTGATGTGATATGCAATATAATATAATATAATATGTTATAATGTATTATAATATAGGATTTCATAGCATAGTGTAGCATCATGGATTATAGCATACTATTGTGTATTACTACTTATTGTTTAGCACATTTTAGTTTGTTATAGTATGATGTAGTAGAGTTTTATCTTGGTATAATTCATAAAATATTAATTTATAGAAGATGATGATGGATTTGGCCAAATTTAAGGTAAGCTTTAGGGAACATCATAAGGGGTGCTATGGCTGTCATTTAATCAAAAGAATGAAATTTTGCATCCAAAATAAATGTTCATTTTTCAACCAAAATTTATAAACTTTTTGCTTAAAGTGATTCATTTTAAGGTGTAATGTAAGATAATATATTATATGAAATCATATTAAAATTTAATGTACATAATAATATAACTTCACATATATATGAAAAGTGGTGGTTATTGTTTTAAATTTTGTGTGTGTTTTACCTTTATTACAATGCATTGGGTCAAAACTCACAAAAAATGAATGTTTGAATGAGATGGAAAAAATTTGGCCAAATTCATTTACACAAAGTAACACTAAAATTATGCTATTTTGTATTTCTAATAGAAAAATTACAATTTTACATCCAAAATGAATGTTATTCATATTTTGAGAAAATTTTATTATATGTTCCTTTTTATGATTCTAATGAGGTGTTGTTAGACAATATATTATATTATGGTAAATTATAATATAACATCATATATTATAATATAATATAATGTGTTAATTCACACTATAATATGTTTAGCATCATATTGTACAGTTAGTTTGAGCTTGCACCATCACAAATCATAAAATGTTGATTACAATGTTAAGATGATGTAATTTGAGCGTATATATTAGGCTTTTTTAAGTATTAAAGGTGTGCATAAGAGAAGAAATAAGATTTTATGAGAATTCCATGTCAAGGAAATGGAGGGAGATCTGTTAGGGGATCACACATGCATTGGACATGACATGTGAGGAGTCTATGTCGAGGTCATAGAAGAAGAAAATCATTGGGGATAAGTTTGAATTTTATTTGATGATATGATTTGTGGAAAAAAGATCTATTGAGGGATAAGAATCTATAATCCACCGGGGATTAAGATTGACTCAACTTTAATTTAATTTCTTTTAATTGATGTGGAGGCATATTTGCTAGAGATATGAGCTCGAGTCCACTGGGGATCGGGTATATGAAGTTTCCACTAAAGAAGTAGGTTTGGGCTATCCACTGGGGATTGGGATTTGAGTTTGAGTTCCTAGATTTGTTTGGGGATGTATCCGCTAGGAATAAGAGTTTGGTTGGAGTTCTTTGATTTATACTCAACTAGAGGAGTTGGTTTAATTTTTCCTTTTTGCTTGGCTGCTAAGAAGAAGGACTTACATCTTCCAAAGTGAGGAACAATAGTTGGGGTGACGTCGGATGCACAATTGAACTAACTTAGGGCGACTCTAAGTGAATGCCATTGGGACTTATGTCAACTCAAAGTAGTCAAGATTAATTTTATCTTAATTTTATGTGATTTGATATAGTTTATTTGGTTTAGTTTGCTTTGAATTGAGGGCATATCTGAGGATGAAAGCAGTCAAATTTGATAGATTTAATTTATGGACCATGTATGGGTGTGATGGGCCCACTAAGAAGGGTTATATCTTGTCTATCTCAGTTATAAATCCTAAGGGATAGTCTCATGGGGTAGAGCTAGCAAACCTAAGGGGTTGCCTTTGGTGTATTGCTTGAAAAAAAGCATAGTTGACTTACATCTTTTAAAGTAGGGAATAACCCTTAGGGTGACCTGTTGGTATCACAAAAAATTGACCCGACTTAGTGGCAACTACTAAGTGAATGCTGCTGGGGACTTATATTGACTAAAGAGTAGCCAAGCGATTCATATAGGGAGTTATGCTAACACTGCCCTAAAGATAGGATGTCTGCTTAGGAAACGGTACCATTAGGGGTGTTCTCCTAATCTATAAGTGAATATATATTTTGTTTATATGTTTGTATGGACCTTGTTGGTTTGCGAGGGACCACACTGAGAAGGGGCTATGTAAGCCTTGACCTATCTCAGATTTACTGGACCAAGGGAGAATCTACACATCCACATGATGGATTATCCAACCATAGGGTTGGTTATTATGAAAGGGGAACTATCTAATCTGATCGTAACCCGGGTAGTGTCTAAATAGGATCATAAAGGATGTGATCCAAATATAGTTCCCACAAGGAAGGTGCAGCTAGGGGCGTTATCTTGAGCCCTGAAAAAGAAAGCCTATAGGTGTACGGTGGCCAACTCAAGAAAGCATGGCCACTGCCAGAGTGGTGTATCTTAAGGTGCGAGAACTAACCAACCTAAGGTGTATCCATTAACATGAGTGGTTTATTAGTGAGCATAGTGACAACCAACCAACCTAAGGTGCCCGTCGGTATGCAATGATCAAGAAAGCATGTAGGTAGCAACTTTCTAAGTGGAGCGATCCTCGAGATAGTCTGTCATCGATGGATAGATGTTATCTAACCTAGAGTGACTACTAAGGAGAGGAAGGCTGGACCTCGACTTGAAGTCGGGAGGAAGGATCCACTAGGGGCTTATCTTAAATCTCAAATATAATTGACCTAGTTAGTGCATGAAGGCTAATCCAAGAAGAAAGTGTAGTAGACTCACATCTTCTTAAATGAAGCCAACATGAGGTAGCTTATCGGCCACACATTAAGTCCTACCAAACTAACAAGGTGCTCATTGGTGTGTAGTGGCCAAGTAAGGAAGGATAGCATAGTAAACTAACATCCTCCAAAGCAAGAACACCACTAGGGTGACACACTAGCCGGGTAGCATGTCAGGTCAACCCAGAGCAGCTATAGTGTGAGTGCTATTGAGGGCATTATCTCAACTCAGAGTAGCCCAAGATAAAAGATATGTATTTGTTTTATATGTTTGAGTGTAGTTTATATTTGTGTTATGTCAATGAAGGATAGGATGCTTCTCGGGTTCCTTACACCTACCCTAAACACATCATGGTGGATTCATAAGAATACTTTCAACATAGAAGGGATTGAATTCGAAATGAAATTTTCATTTATGATAATTATTTTCAAACATGATTTATAATATTTCTTTAAGTAGAGCTCATTGATTGGAAGCATATGGCGCTCTCTCTTATGATTAATAAGCTATTAAGATCCTCATTGGTAGGCCTTCTATATGGCTAAAGGGCCTTCCTATGTGGGTTCAAACTTGCCTCCCATCTTATGACGGGCAATAATCAGTCTCCTTAAAACTAAAATAAGCTCTCTTATTTAAAAAGCACTTGGACGGACCAACTTATTGTTAGCTTAAATCATTTTAGCTTTGTACAACTCGAGGTTTTGGCCTGCTCATGGGTATCTCTCCTCCAAACCTTTGAGCTCTTCTAACTGCAACTTGGCATTCTACTCTATTGTGATCTTGCTACCCACAGCTATCCTTAGTGATGAGAGTTGGACTTTTAATGGTATAATGGCCCACACTAATAAGAAAGAGTAGATTGAGTTGGAGTTGTATATGTGGTGGTAGGCCAGGCTTCACTTTCATGCCACTATCGCTTATTGTTGTTGTCTTCTTTAGCGATGAGAGTTTTGTTGAAGGTTTCTACTACGTCATTTGCCCTCAGGTAGTTGATGGTAGAATATCTCCAATCTATGTTGTGTCTCTGGGCAAAGTTGTTGATTTCGGTGCTCTTAAATGCAGTACTGTTACCAGATATAATTCATCGAGGCACTCTGAACCTATATACGATATGGGTCCTAAAAAATTAGAGCACATGCTGAGTTGTGATCTCTTTGAGCAGAATCACCTTTACCCATTGGAAAAGTAGTTAGTAACAGCTAAGATGAATCGTTGACCCTTGGAATAAGGAGGATGAATCAGACCCACTATGTGTACCCAACACTTTCATGGCCATGTGAGGCCAATGTAGATGTAGAATGTTGGGTGGTGATAGGACCACCTGCTTGTGTATTTGGCATTGGTGGAATCGCTTAGTTATATCCATGCAATCATTGATCATCGATGACCAGTGGTATCCTAATCTCTTGATCTTAGCTTTCATCTTCAGACTGGATTGGTTGGCTCCACATAATCTTGAGTGTTCCTCAGTCACGATCTTATGGGCTTCATGCTTGTCTAACCAACATAACCACATATGATCGAAAGATCGCTGGTATAAGACATCATCCATAAGAGCATAGGAAAGTGCTCTTTTCTTCATATGATGGGCTTGAGACTTCTTTTGAGGTAGTTTGTCTTTATTTATGTAATCTATGAGTGGTTGCCTCCAATCTAACTCCTCATCCTTCTTGGCAATGGCAACATCCCCTTCAAGAGAGTACTTTTTAATGAGTTCAATATCAATAAGGGATAAGACTTATCTATTTTAGACCTTTATTGATATAGACTCATCCTTTGGACATGTCAACTCCTTGGAAAGCTTGGCTAAAGCATATGCTGTAATGTTCTCTCCTTAAGGAATTTTATAAATGATAACCTCTAGGATTTGGGCCAATAACTCCATGGTGTACTTATGGTAGTGATAGAGCTTGGGCTTCATAACCTTATAGGTCCCGACAATTTGTTGATAATTGGCTGAGAATCCTTAAAGATGTTGATGTTCAAGATGCTTAGAGTAATGGCTAACTCCAGACTGACAATTAGAGCCTCATATTTTGCTTTATTGTTGGTGCAAGGATTGGACAGATGATATGAGAATCTCATCACATCACAGTCCAGAGTTAAGAGAACTATTCCTACCCCTGCCTTTCCTAGAATATTAGATTATTGTTCTTCTCCTCTTTTAAAGAAAGCTGCACAATCAAAGTACATCTCCCAATAGTGAATGCTAGTATCTCTTATGTTCATGATTTGTTCATTGGGGAGATCACCACTAAGTGGAATCGACAAGAAATTGGGCGTCTTTGCCAAGAAATTAGCTAGTGCTTATCCTTTCATCGTGGAGGTATGAAGGTAATGTCAAATTGTGAGGATCATGGACCATCATGCCACCATCCATCGGATAGCGTTGACCATTTCATGAGATACTATAGTGGATTGATCCTAGAGATTAAGGTCACCATATGAGGAAGCATGTAGTGTTGTAGCTTTTGGGATGCAAAGATTAAAGTTAGGCAATGCTTCTCAATGGGTGGATAATTATAGCAGGGATTAGGCGATGGTAGAGTGAGTGCATTTTTCTTCCCTTCGTCATTAGCTTGGGCCAACAAAGCACAAGGGAGTTATCTAACGTATAATGTAAAGTAAGAGCGGCTTGCGGGATAGAGCTAATAGAATTGATAGTGTCTTGGTAATGCTTGATGTATTTGAAGGCATGCTCACTTATCATCCCACTTAAACTTGGCATCCTTTTGACAAGTGTTGAGAATGGTGACATTTTTCTTTACGATAGGTTGGATATAAAGCATCTTAGATCACCACCTGAATGATCGAGTTGAGTTAAATTTTAGGGGGTGGCATTTCTAATATCACATTGATATTCTTCAGATTGATTTTGTTTCCCTATTGTTGGATAATAAACCCAAGGAATTTCTCTGAAGCTACTCCGAATGTACACTTCATGTGGTTCTTTTTCAAGTTAAATTATCTTAACTATTCAAAAACTACTCTTAATTCAAAGAGATGTTCTTCCTTTTCTT
>JAKCPB010000741.1:0-248445 GCA_021442155.1 Cymbidium sinense | reverse complement strand
TTTTATTTGCTCTATGGGTGCTCATTTTTTATCTATGTCATTGCCTGTGTCTTAGAAAACTTGGGGTGCTACTTGGTTGATGAAATCAAAAAGTAGAAATGTTGAATTTGAATTTATTCTTTGTTAAAAAAACCATAAACCCTAAACTAAAACTTAAAACAAACTTAAACCTAAACCATAAAACCAAACCCTAAAAAATAAACCCTAAACCCTAAGCCTAAAAAAGCTAAAACCTAAACCTAAACTAAATAAAACCTAAAAAATAAAATAAATGAAAAATCTAAAATAAAAATAAAATAAAAAATAAAATAAAAACATAAACTAAAATAGAAACTTAAACCTAAACATAGGAAGAAAATAAAACAAGAAAAATAAAAACCTAAACTAAACAAAAAAACTAAATAAAAAAAAAAAAAAAACTAAAATAAAAAAGAAAATAAAATATAAAATATAATAAGATAATATCTAAATAAACACCAAAACCTAAAAAAATAAAACCTAAAATAAAATAAAAAAAAATAACCTAAATCCTAAATAAAAAAACCTAAACTAAAATAAAAATAAAATAAACAAATAAATAAAATAAACTAATAAAATAAATAAAACCTAAACCTAAAATAAATAAAACTAAACCTAAACCTTAAAAAACTAAATAAAATAAAATAAACAAAAATAAACCTAAACCTAAACTAAAATATAACCAAAAAATAAACTTAAAATAAAACATAAAACCTAAACTTAAAAAATAAAATATAAACCTAAAACCTAAATAAATAAAAAAAAATATAAATATAAAATAAAATAAAACTTAACTAAAAAAATAAACTAAACCTAAAATAAACTAATATAAAATATAAACAAAAAAATAAATAAACTAAACTAAATAAAAAAAATATAAATAAAAAAATAAAAATAAACTAAACTTCTTAGTTTTACCACAAAACTCAAACCTAAACCCACAAACCCTAAACCTAAACCTAAAACCAACCACACTCTAAACCCACCAAACCCTAAAAAACTAAAACTCTAAACCCCAAACCACAACCTAAACCTAAACCACAAAACCATAAACCTACCTAAAGATAAACCCTAAACCTAAACCCACCTAAACCTAAACCCTAAGAATGGGTGAACATTGATGATGACATCACCATCAACTAGGCTCGTCTAGATCTAAATGGAGGCGTGGCGGTGGTTATCATAATGGTGGTGGGGGATTTAGAGGTAGTGGTGGATATGGAGGTGGTGGTGAATATGGAGGTGGTGGTCAAAGCAGTGGTGGTTATGGAGGTGGGAGGAACAATGTTACTGACCATGGTGGTGGCGAGAGGAGAGATCAAGGATATGATGGCGAATCCCACTACATGAGAGGCGGGGTGGTTATGGGAAGCTGAAAGCGGAAGAACGGCGGCTTCAATCCTGCTAATGGAATAGTGTCTTTATAGTAATAATGGTTCTACTTATCTAGGGTTTTGATTGCTTTTATGGGTTCTAATTTTTTTATATCATACTTGTCTTAGAAAACTAGGTGTGCTACTTGGTTGATGAAATCAAAAAAAAGAAATATGAATTTGTTCTGTTAAAAAAAAAAACCTTAAACTAAAATTAAACCTAAACTTAAACCCAAAACCCTAAACCTAAAACTAAACCCTAAACCCACAAATCCTAAACCCTAAACCCTAAAACACAAAACTCTAAACCCTAAACCCAAAACACTAAAACCATAAACCCTAAACTCTAAAACATACAACCTAAACCCTAAACCATAATCCCAAAACCCTAAACCAAAACCTAAAAGCTTAAAATAACCCTAACCTAAACCTAAACCTTGAATAAAGATGTCATTAGGAGTAGACCTAAAGATGATTAATCCTAACATAGTTATGGTAGCTAAAGAAGATGTCTTCAAGAGACTTTCCCTTGATTATTAGAGATTTGAATACCCTAAACCCTAACCTTAAATCATATTATATTACCATATATTATAGTATAATGTAGCATCATATATTTGAGTATGTATTGATGTGTTTTTAGTTGTTATAAGATGTTTTGAAATGTTTATGGTATTGTGCCTATAGTCTATATTAATATAAATCATAAAAAATTGATTTAATAAATTCGGATGATGAAATTTGTTAAATTTGAAGTGGGAATTAGGTTGTTGTTCCAAAGCTATGTATATGCCACTTGTAGTGTAAAAGTAAGATTTTATGTTCAAAATAAATATTATATGTTGTAGCATAGTATAACATCATATATCATAATATATTGTTCTATGCATTTTAAATTCTTTTAGTATTTTATAATCATGCAGTTGAGCCTACACTATCATTATTTATAAAAATGTTGATTTAGACTTTAAAATGGTGGAATTTGGCCAAATTCATAATAGGTAGAGCATGGAATCATAATATATTGTTTCAATTTAAAATATGTAAGTGATATGACTAAATTATATAGTTATAATGCAACATCATGCATAATATAAGCATATTATAATTGTGTATTACTACTTGTGTTTAGCATATTTTAGTTTTATTTATAGTATGATGTAGTAGAGTTTGTATTGGTATAATTTATAAAAATACTGATTTATAGGCTGAGATGATGGGATTTGGCCAAATTTAGGGTAAGCTTTAGGGAACATCATTGGGGTGTGCTATGGTGTGTCATTTAATCAAAAGAATGGAATTTTGCATCCAAAATAAATGTTCAATTTTCAACTAGATTTTATAATTTTTTTGCTTAAAGTGATTCATTTTAAGGTGTAATGTAAGATAATATATTATATGAAAGCATATTAATATATAATGTACATAATAATATAACTTCACATATATATGAATGTGGTGGTGCTACTAAATGTTATTGTACATTTTAGTATGTTTTACTTTTATTATAATACATTGGGTCAAAACTCACAAAAGTTAATTTGAAAGTGGAGATGGAAGAATTTGGCCAAATTCATGGCACACTAAGAAACAACACCAAAATTATGCTATTTTGTACTATTTCTAATAGAAAATAACAATTTTACACCTAAAATGAACATTAATCATATTTTTAAAAAATTTATTATTTGTTAATTTTAAGTGATTTTAATGAGGTGTAATGTTAGACAATATATTATATTATAGCAAATTATAATATAACATCATATATTATAATATAATATAGTGTGTTAATTCACACTATAATATCTATAGCATGATATCTTGTATAGTTAGTTTGAGCTTGCACCATCACAAATCATAAAATGTTGATTACAATGTTAAGATGATGTAATTTGAGAGCAAATACATTGTTAGGTTGAAGTATTAAAGGTGTGCATAAGAGAAGAAAAAAAGATTTGATGAGAATTTCATGTCAAGAACATGGAGGGAGATCCTGGGATCACATTCATGGAATGACACACATGTGAGAGGGTCTATGTGAGGGCATAGATGAAGAAAATTTCTTTGGGGATAAGGTTTGAATTTGATTTGATTATATGATTTATGGAATGAAGATCCGGGGATAAGAATCTATAATCCTAGGGATTAAGATCAATTGACTTTAATTTGATTTATTTTAATTGATGTGGATGCATATCTGGATATTGGGCTCAGTCATTGGGATCGGGTATATGATCCTTCCACTAGGGAAGCAGGTTTGAGCTATCCATTAGGGATTGGGATTTGAGTTTGATTTCATAGATTTGTTTGGGGATGTATCCACTAGGGATAAGAGTTTGGTTGGATTTCTTTGATTTAGACTCTACTAGAGTTAGTTTAATTTGGCTCCACTTGGAGGTTGATTTTGAATTTGATTTGCTTGACTTGTTTATATATGATTTGGGGCTCCACTCGGAGAAGGGTGTGATTTAACTCCACTAAGGAAAGTCAGATTGGGTTTAATTTAATCTAAGTTAATGTATGGATCCTATGGTGTATGATGGACCCACTAAGAAGGGCTATATCCACCTTGACCTACCTCAAGTTTACAAATCCAAAGGGATAGTCTACGATTGCAGGCGGAGCCAACTAAAGGGTTGCCTTTGGTGTGTAATGATGCTAAGAAGGTGTAGCACTTACATATTCTAAAGTGAGGAACAACCACTAGGGTGACATGTTGGATGCACAACAAATCACTAGGTGACTCTTGAGTGTGAATGTTGATTGGGGACTTATGTCAACTCAAAGTAGTTAATTAATTTATCTTAATTTCATGTGATTTGATGTGGTTTGTTTGGTTTAGTTTGATTTCAAATTGTGGGCATATCTGTTAGAGATGTGAGCTCGGTCAAATTTGATAGATTTAATTTATGGACCATGTCGGTGTGCGATGGACCCACTGAGAAGGGGCTATATCAGACTTGTCCTATCTAAGATTTACAAATCCAAAGGAATAGTCTACTGGCTGGGGTAGAGCTAGCCAACCTAAGGGGTTGCCTTTGTGTGTTGTCTAGGAAAAGGTATAAGACTTACATCTTCTAAAGAGAGAATAACTATTGGTGACACAGGTAGCACAACAAATTGAACCACTTAGGGCGACTGAGTGAATGTGGACTTATATCAACAAGTAGTCGGTGATTCTATAGGGAGTTTTGTTGACCCGATAGGATACTACTTGGGAAAAGGTACCACTAGGGGTGTCTCTAATCCCAAGTGAATATATATTTTGTTTATATGTTTGTGGACCCTGTTGGTGTGCGAGGACCACCGCGAGAAGATATGTCGACTTGACCTATCTCATTTACTAGACCAAGAGAATTTGCATATCCACGATGAATTCTCTAACAGGGTGGTTCTTAGGAAGAGAACTATTCAATCCACTAGTAACCTGGGTAGTGTCTAAATGGGATCGCAAAGGATGTGATCCAAATATAGTGCCTATAGGGGAGGTGTTGCTAGGGGTGTTATTTTAAGCCCTAGAAAAGAAATCTTGTATGTTGGCCAACTCAAGGAGAAAGCATAGACTTACATGCCATGAGTGGTGTATCATAAGGTGTGAGAACCAACCAACCTAAGGTGTATCCATCCATGAGTGGTGTATTCATAGTGAGAACCAACCAACTAAGGTGCTCGTCGGTGTGCAATGATCAATTTGGGAAGAAAGCATGCTTACAACTTTCCAAGTAGAAGCGATCATCGTGATAGTCTATTATTGTGGGATAGATGTTGACCTAGAGCAACTATTAAGAGGAGAGGAAGGACTAGAGGACTTGAAGTAGTCATGAGGGAAGGAGCTAGGGAACTTATCCTAAACCTCAAATATACTCGACCAGTCAATGCATGAAGGGTAATTAAACAAAGAAAGCATAGTAGACTCACATCCTCTTAAATGAAGCCAACATGAGGTAGCTTATCAACCACATAAGGCCTAAACAAGGCACTCATTGGTGTGTAGTGGATAACCAAGGAATGAAAGCATAGTAGACTTACATCGTCCAAAGCAAGAAGACCACTAGGGTGACACACAACTAGGGTAGCGGCGACCTAGAGAATCTCTTGAGTGAATGCCATTGGTCTTAACTTAATAGTAGTACAAAATATATGTGTTTATTTTATATGTTAGTATATAGTTTATGTTTGTGTGGTGTTGATGAAGGGTAGGACATCACTCGGGTTCCTTACAACTACCCTAAACTCATCATGGTGGATTCACAAATAAGAATACTTTCAACACGAAAGAGATTGAATTCAAAAGATAGTTTTCATTGATGATAATTATTTTGAAACATGATTTATACTATTTCTTTAAGTAGAGCCCATTGATTGGAAGAATTGGGTGCTCTCCTTATAATTAATAAGATAAGATCCTCCTGGTATGCTTCTCTATGGAAAAGGGTCTTCCCAAGTGGGTTCAAACTTGCCTCCCATCTACAGGGCAACAATCGGTCTCCTTAGAACCAAAATAAGCTATCATACTTGAAAAGCTCTAGGATGAGCCAACTTGTTGTGAGCTTGAATCATTTTAGCTTTCTACAACTTGATATTTTGGCATGCGCATCTCTCCTTCAATCCTTGAGCTCTTCTAACCTAACTTGGCATTCTACTTTTATTGTGATCTACCCATAGCTATCCTTAGTGATGGGAGTTGGACTTCTAATGGTAGAATGGCTCATACAGGAGAAAGGGGAATGAGTTGGAGTTCTATATGTGGTGCGATAGGCCCCACAAGGCTTCAACTAACTTTGCTCATGCCACTATTATTGTTGATGTAGTGTCTTCTTTAGTATTTGTATGAGAGTTTTGTTGAAGGCTTCTAAGCCATTTACCCTCAAATAGTTGATGGTAGAATATCTCCAAAATATGTTGTCTCTGGGTAAAGTTGTTGATCTCGGTGCTCTTAAATGCAATACTAATATCAGTTATAATTCATCGAGGCACTCCAAACCTATATATGATATGGTTCTAAAAAAAATTGGAGCACATGTTGATTGTGACCTATCGAAAAATCATTTGGAAAAGTAGTATGACTAAGATGACGATGACCCTTGGAAGAATGAGGATCAGCCGGACCCACTATGTTCGTACCCCAACACTTATGGCCATGAGGCCAATGTAGGATGTAGAATGTTGGGTGGTTGGTGTAGGACTACACAATGTATTTGACATTAGTTGCATTTTCTACCTGTAATCTTTAATCATCAATGACAAGTAGTATCCTAGTCTCTTGATCTTGGCTTTCATCTTTGGATTAGATTGGTTGGCTCCACATAATCTTGAGTGTACCTTGGTCATGATCTTATGGGCTTCATGTGTCTAAAACAAACATATAATTGAAAGATGGTACAGACACCATCCACAAGAGCATAGAAAATGCTCTCTACTTCATCGATGGGCTTGGGACTTCTCTTGAGGTAGTTTCCTTTATTTAGGTAATCCATGAATGGTTGCCTCAAATCTAACTCATCCTTCTTAGAAATGGCAACCTCCCCTTCAAGAGGTACTTTTTGATGAGTTCAATATCAATAAGGGATAAGACTTGTCTATTTTGGACCTTTATTGATATGGTCTCATCCTCCAGACATGCCAACTCTTTGGCAAGCTTGGCTAAAGCATATGCTATGATGTTCTCTCCTTGAGGAATCTTATAAATGGTAACCTCTGGGATTTAGGCCAATAAATCCATGGTGTACTTATGGTAGTGATGGAGCTTGGGCTTTGTATCCTTATAGGACCCAGATTTGGTTGATAGCTAAGAATCCGAAGATGTTGATGTTACGGATGCTTAGAACTAACTCTACCAAAATTGAGCCTCATATTTCATTTGTTGTTGGTGGATTGGGAGATGATATGAGAATCTCATCACATCATGTCTTGAGTTAAGAGAACTATTCTACCCCTACCTTTCACAGGTAGTAGATTATGGTTCTTCTCCTCTTTAAGAGGAAGCACCATCAAAGTACATCTCCGGTAGAATGCTAGTATCCCCTAAGTTCATGATTTATTCATCGGAGACCATCATTAAGAAGAAAGTTAGGAAGTGAGTGTCTTTGCTAATAAATCTGCTAGTGCTTGTCCTTTCCTTTGCATGGGGTAATGTCAAATGCGAGGATCATGGACCATCATTCCACCGGATAGCATCGGTCAGATCTTGATATTAGTGGATTCATCTTGATTAAGTTCACCTTATGAGGAAGCATGTAGTACTATAGCTTTTGTGATGCAAAGATTAAAGCTAGGCAATGCCTCTCAATGAGTGGATAATTAGCCTTAGGGATTAGGATGATAGGTGAGGGTAGAGTGTTTTTCCTTCCCTTCATCATTGGCTTGGGCCAACAAAGCACCAAGGAGTCATCTAACATAGTGTAAAGTATGAGTTGCTTGATAGGTTGCTAGACGGCATCATCATCGTAATGCTTGATGTCTTGAAGGCATGCTCACACTTATCATCCACTTGAACTTGGCATCTTTTTTTACATGTGTTGAGAATGGCTAACATCTTCCCTATAGGTTGGATATAAAGCATCATAGATATGCCAACTGCCCTTGAAATGATTTGAGTTGAGTTAAAATTTTAGGGGCATTTCTAATATCGCCTTGATCTTCTCCAAATCAATTTTGATTCCTTGGTGTCGGACAAAAAACACAAGGAATTTCCCTGAAGCTACTCCGAATGCACATTTCAGGGGGTTCATTTTGAGGTTAAATTATCTTAAATGTTCAAAAACTACTCTCAAATCAAATAGATGGTCTTTCTTTTCTCTACTTTTGATCACAAGATCATTAGCATAGCACTTGACTTGATGATGAATAAGTTCATCGAAGATTTGAGTCATAACCCGCTGGTATGTAGCACCAGCATTTTTAAGGCTGAAAGGCATGACCTTATAGCAATAGATTTTGATCGAGGTTCTAAAAATAGTATTTCTTTCATCTTTAGGGGTCATCTTTATTTGGTTATATATAGATGATCCATCCATGAAATAAAAGACTGCATGAGCTGAAGCAATGTCCACCATCAGCTCTGAGATTGGTAGTGAAAATTTGTATTTTGGACATGCCTTATTTAATCCATAAAATCAACGCATATGTGAATTGGGCCATTCTTTTTCTTAACTGTGATGACACTAAATAACCAGGTAGGGTATTTGTCTTCTTGGATGAAGCGAATATCGATCAATTTTTTTTACTTCATAAATGACCTGTTGTTTTATGTCTACTCACATGCGTCTAGGAGCTTGCTTGATAGGGTTAGTAGGCTCTATTGCTAGTTTATGGACCACTACATTAGGAGCCAATAGGCATCTCTTCATAACTCCATGCAAAGCGGTCCTTAAACTTAGTCAATAGCCTAACTAAGTCATTGGTTTCAATTTCATTCAAAGAACTGATGTATGTCGGGCATGGATCTTCTTCAATTCTTAAGTTGATTTCCTTGAGCTCATCGATGGTTTTACTTGATCTCTTCTTCAAACTCTAGCGGTGCATCTTTGACTTCAAAATTATCAATCATCTCGAAGTTTCTAAGCTCCTCATATAAGTTAATGTGATTTGAAAAGAACCTATCAAATTCCAAATGATTAGTGAGAATAGCATCGTCATCATCGACTTGACCACTATATGAATCTAGTCTAGTCTTGATTGAGAGCTTTTGCATTTGTTCTTCCATATTCTTTCAAGTAGTCGACTTGTGCTTTGACCAGTATGTGGGATTAACCCTTTCCTTACTAAATTATGAACACAAGGAAAGTACCAATCAAAAGGTAATTCTATTAAATTTATATATGAATCATCCTAAAGTTCTACATCAACTTCTTGACTTGAGGATGATGCTCCCTGAAAGAACCTCTAAGTCTTCACACCTATGGATGACTTAGGGGCTTCCTTACCAAACCATCAGCTTTTTTTTTAGAGGAAAGTGGGTTAGAGCTAAGGTTCCCAATGCCTAAGTTGTTTCACATATAGACTTGGATACACTTATGCTTTGCTTTAGAGCGATCTTCGCTATTTAGCTCAAGTGTCACCTTCAAGGAATCTACTCTTGAAGAGGCGGTGTGTGCTAACCATATAAGACTCATCCTATGAACTAGATTCTAAGTTTATATGGATAGCGTGTACTCTGTAGCTAGGACATATCTTATTGGGTGGCAATAATGAGGTTTTCCACCCAGGACAACCTCAGCGGCCTCTTCTTCTTCTAGTGGAGGTCGTCCTACCCATATGTATTTCAAATCTGCCCAAATCAAATTCAATGCTAAATAATCATTCTACCCTTAGGTCAAGGGCTTCACATTGACAAATCACCCATGTAAGTAGTTATTTCTATTCCTTGGCCACTTTGTACTCTCCCAATGGTCCACTAGGCTAGGACTTGCCAACCTAACCTAAGGGTGGTTGGGTTGGCCATGACCAAGGAGGTAAAATAACCTCACCCTCCCATTAGCATTTAAAACCCATAGAACACCCATGATTCCTCCTTGGTAGCCACCTCACACCTTCAACCAACCAAGCAGCCAACTCTACTCCACATCACGACTCCACGAGATGGCGGTTGCACTAGAAGACAAATTTGATCCGACCATCCGATCAAGATGAAAGGGGGTATACACCCCCTCATTTCCACTCAAACACACAAAAATCATCCCACAGAGCCCTAGCTACCCAAGATGACCCACTAGAACCATTCCCTAAGCTCCCAAGCTTGTTCCTCGATGAAAAAAAGCCATTCGTCTATCAAAAATGGGACACTCCCATTTCGACTTCCTATTTCTCCATCAAACTCAAATTAACTTTGCCTTAGGCCTCGTTGAGTAAGATGAGTCATCTCTCAAGCTTCCGAGCACTAGAGGTGGGACTTCATCAAAGTGGAGCTCCAAATCATCGATTCTTGGCCATCGGCATCAATGAATTGATCTTGTTGCTCAAGGGCTTCGTCTCCACTATGAAGCTTTCTCAATAGTTTGAGCCGTCTTGAGCTCAGGAGGTATGCTTTCAAAACCAACCATTAGGCAAAAATCTGTAGGAGCTTTTTGAGGAAAACTTGCATCTCATGTGATCTTGATTATTGGATCCCCTCTGATCGATGTCATGAAGGTGTGAGATCCTTTTAGAGTTGATCGGAGCTTGGGTAAGCTCAAAT
The DNA here is from genome assembly GCA_021442155.1 of Cymbidium sinense. Classification (NCBI taxonomy): domain Eukaryota; kingdom Viridiplantae; phylum Streptophyta; class Magnoliopsida; order Asparagales; family Orchidaceae; genus Cymbidium; species Cymbidium sinense. The sequence continues at coordinate 237,876 of JAKCPB010000741.1, read as the reverse complement.
CAAGTGATCAATGGTAGACAAACTCCATTCTCCCTCACTCACGTGATGTTAGATCATACACATAAAGGAGTTTAATGAAATTATGGTTAGTCCACATGTGTAGGAAAACCATAAGAGTAATTAATTAAGTCCTTTAATCTAATTAACTATTAATCATGAGTCAATTGCATTGCACCCCTTTCATTTTCTAGGATCATTATAAGTTTATTTTCCATGCATATCACGATAGTACATAATATTTAGCTAATTACTTTAAGGTGACATATGTAAGGTTAATTAATTCATCTAATTAAGAGTTCAACTTAATTAATGATAAAATCAACTTAATTACATTTCCTTAAATTAAATCAAATCACTAATGTGGAATGGGTTTAAATAACAAATGATTATTTCTCTTCTCTTTCTTAAATCAATCAAATCAAAACTTAATTAATAAAAGCTTTGGTTTGCTTTAAATAATCTTATTTGATTTGATTGTCCTTAAGAACTAGTTTGGTTGAATGAATCATGTGCTTATATTTGATTGTTCTCTTTCCAATCATGTTAAATTTGGTATGTCATTTGAATTCATGCATCCATGTTTTCAAAATCAAGTAAAATAAAATGGATTTCCTTTATGTAAGCTTGCATGTGTTGATTTAATTTAATTATGTGTTATTATCACTATTAAATCTAAATGTATTTTTCAAAAGCTTATAAATGAATAATAATATGTGTTATGATGCTAGTTATAAATACATAAGAAATGCATGTGCTTATAGCTTAAGTGTATGAATGTTGAGTTCTCTTTCCTCTATTCATGTGTTGATTTATATAAGATTGAATGGTAATGGGTATATAGTCGGACATCCAGGAACATGAGGCTTTAGCCTCAAGGAGGTCATTCGATTACCTCCCTAGTTTGTGACTTGGTTGATAAAATCAAAGAAGAAATGTTGAATCTGAATTTGTTCTCTTTAAAAAAAACCAAACCATAAACTAAAACTTGAACCCTAAACCTTCCCTAACCCCAAAACCCCTAAACCTAAAAAACCTAAACCACCCTACCTACCCACCACCACTCCCTAAACCCTAAACCATAAAGCCTACAACCCTAAACCCTTCCCTACCTCTAAAACCAAAACCTAAATACTACCTAAATAAAATAAGATAAAATAAAATAAACTAAAACCTAAACCTAAACCTAAAATAGATAAAATAAAATAAAACTAACTTCTCAAATAAAATAAATAAACCCAAACTAAACTAAATAAAATAAACCAAATAAAACTTAAATAAAACCTAAATGAAAATAAAATAAAATAAACCTATAAAATAAAATAAAACTAAATAAAACCTAAACCTTAAATATAAAAATAAAACCTAAAATAAAAAAAAAACCCTAAACCTAAGATAAAAAATAAATAACTAAACCTAAACTAAAATAAATAAATAAATAAACCTAAACCTCAAAATACTAGGCTAAACTACTAAAATAAAATAAAATAAAACTAAAAATACCTAAACCTAAACTAAAAAATAAACCTAAAATAAACCTCAAATAAGATCCAAACCTAAAAGATAAAATAAAACCTAAACTAATATAAAAAACTAAACTTAAAAATAAAATAAATAAACTAATAATAAACTAAACTAAACTAAACCAAAATAAACTAAATAAACCTAAACTAAATTAAACAAATCTAAATAAATAAACTAATAAAAAATAAAAACTAAAAATAAAATAAATAAATAAATAAACCATTTTGATTTACCAGACCATTCTAATCCTATCAAACCAAACCTCTGACCCTAACTGACCTGACCCTGGGCCACTGACCTGGGCCACTCAGGCCCAAAAAGAGGACCACTTATAAACACCATAGCAAGTAAAACCTAGGCCCTGACCAGACCCACAGGCCCTGGGCCAGGCCAAACCTAAAAGGCCCTAAAAGAGCCCTATAAAAATAAAGATAAATGAAACCTATAATAAAAATAAAATAAAGATAAATAAACCTAAACTAAACCTAACATAAATCTAAACCTAAATAAAATAAAAAACTAAAATAAATTAATAAACCTAGACTAAACTAAAATAAAAAACTTAAATAAAATAAAAAACTAAATAAAATAAAATAAATTAAAATAAAATAAAATAAATAAACTAAATGAAACCTAAATCTAAAAAGTAAACCTATAAATAAACCTAAAAATAAATAAATAATAAAACTACGAAACTAAAAAAATTAAACCTAATAAATAATAAAATAAACTAAAACAAAACTAAAATAAACTAAACTAAAATAAATAAAAATAAAACCTAAACTAAACCTAAAACTAATTAAATAAATAAAATATAATATAAAATAAACCTAACTAAACTAAAAATAAAACTTAAAATAAACCTAAAATAAAACCTAAACCTAAATCTAAAATAAAATAAACCTAAACTAAAAAAATAAAAAAATAAAATCTAGGCAAAAATAAACATAAACCTAAACCTAAACCTAAAAAAAATAAATAAATTAAAATCTAAACTAAAATAAATAAACCTAAAATAAATAAACTAAACTAAATAAAATAAAAGTAAATAAAAATAAAATAAAATAAAAATAAATAAATAAAATAAATTAAATAAACTAAATAAACCTAAACTGGTTTACATAATTTTCTAAAATAAACCTAAACTAAAAAAAAATAAACTAAACTAAAAAATAAAATAAAACTAAAAAATAAAATAAAAAATAAATAAACTAAAAAAAAACCTAAATAAAACAAAAAATACTAAAATAAATAACTAAAAGATTAAATAAAGAAACTAAATAAAAATTAAAATAAACTAAATTAAAAATAAAATAAAATAAACTAAAATAAATAAAAATAAAATAAACCTAAACTAGGTTTTAATAAAAAGAAAATAAAATCTAAAATGATAAAAAAAAACTAAAATACTAAAATAAAATAACCTAAATAAAAAAAATATAACCCACTCAACCTAACCCTAGCCCAAAACCCTAAACCATACTGAAGAGCCCTAGGCCCACTGACCCTACTGAAACCAGGCCCTGAGCCCACACCTGAGCACCTAACCACTGAGCTGAGCCCAAAAAACCCTAACCCAGGCCCTGACCTAACTAAAATAAATAAACTAAAAAAATAAATAAAACAAACCAAGATAAATAAATAAATAAAATATAAAACTAAATAAAAAATACTAAAAATACAAAAAATAATAAATACAAAATAAATAAAATAAAATAGACTAACTAAAATAAAAAAAATAAATAGGCTAAAATAAATAAACTAAATAAAATAAAATAAAATAAAATAAAACTAAATCTAAAAATAAACCAAAAAATAAAATAAAATAAATAAAAAAAACTTAAATAAAAAAATCTAAACTAAAATAAATTAAAATAAAACCTAAATAAACTAAAATAAAACTAAAATAAAAAAAATAAAACCTAATCCTAAAGCTAAAACTAAATAAAAAATAAAAAGCTAAACTAAATAAAATATAATAAAATAAATAAATAAATAAAAAAAATTAAACCTAAAATTAAAATAAAATACCTAAAACCTAAACTAAAAAAAATAAATAAAACCTAAACCTAAACCTAAAAATAAAAAATAAAACCTAAACCTAAAAAAAATAACCTAAAAACTAAATAAAGAAACTAAAATAAAACAGCAAAATAAATAAACTAAAATGAATAAATAAAATAAAATAAAATAAACATAAATAAAAAATAAAATAAAATAAACTAAAATAAAGAAAATAAACTAAATAAACAAATTAAACCTAAACCCAAACTAATTATAAAAAAATAAAATGAACATAAAATAAAACTTAAAATAAAACCCACAAAATAAACCTGATAAACAAAATCTAAACCAAAAATAAATACCTTAACCTAAAATAAAATAAAATACTTGAACCTAAAAAATAAAATAAAATAAACTAACTAAAAAATAAAGATAATCCTAAACTAAAAATATAAAATTAAAATAAACCTAATAAATAAACTAAACTAAAAGATTAAAATAAAATAAATAAAACTAAAATAAATAAAATAAAAATATAAAAATCTTAATTTAAAAATCCTAACTAAATCCTGAAAACCCTACTAACCTAAAACTAAACCCTACCTTACTAACCCTAGATCTTACCCTAAATCTACCTAAACCTAAAATAAAAAAAACCTAAAAAAACCACTAACTAGCTAAATAAACCAAAAAATAAAATAAATAAAAAAAACAAAAAATAATAAAATAAATAAAAATAAAAAACATAAACTAAACCTAAAACTAAAGCTCATAAAAACCCAAAATATAAAATATAATAAAACTAAACTAAAATAAAATAAATAAAACCTAAACTAAATAAAAACTTAAAATAAAATAAAAAACTAATAAAAAAAATAAAATAAATACTTAAAATAAAAATAAAATAAATAAACTAAACCTAAAAATAAATAAAATAAACCTATAACTAAAAATTAAAACTAAATAAATAAAAATAAAACCTAAACTAAAAATTAAAATAAATAAACTTAAAAATAAATAAAATAAACTAAAGTAAACCTAAACCTAAACTAAATAAAATAAAATAAACTAAAATAAAACTAAAATAAAAATAAAATACCTAAAAACTATATTAAAACATAAAACCTAAACCTAAAAATAAATAAAAAAAACCTAAAATAAAATAAATAAAAATAAAAAATCTTAAACTAAATTAAAAAATAACTCGACTAAAATAAATTAAAGTTAAACCTACTAAAAATAAACTAAAAATAAAAGCTAAAATAATAAAATAAAACTAAATAAAATAAAGAAATGAACATAAATAAAAAAATAAAATAAAATAAAACTATAATAAATAAATAATTAAATTAACTAAATAAACTTAAATCTACTGGTTTGCTTAAAAGAATCCTATAAATAAAAACCAAACCCAAACCTGAAAATAAAAAACTAAAACTACCTAAACCTAAATAACCCAAACCCACAAACCCTAAGCCCTAAACCCAACCCACAAAAATCAAAACTAAAACTAAAACTAAAATAAAATAAAATATTTAAAAAAACCAAACCTAAAATAAAATAAAATAAAAATAATATAAAACTAAACTACAACTATATAAAATAAAATAAAATAAATTAATAAAAATACTAAAATAAAATAAATAAAACCTAAAATAAACTAAACTAATAAATAATCCTAAGAATAAAAACTAAATAAAAGAAAAATAAAACAATACCAGATCACTTATAATGTGTTTTCATAGAAGGTTTTAGCTGGGTTTTGATGTAACTATGCATTTATTTATGTATATGTCTTAAAAACAGTACTTGGTTGATAAAATCGAAGAGGAAATATTGAATCAAATTTGTTCTGTTATAAAAAAACCCTAAACCCTAAACTAAAACTTGAACCCTAAACCTAAAACCTAAACCCTAAACCTGAAACCCTAAACACTAAACTAACACTAAACCCTAAATCATAAATAGCTAAAAACCTAAACCTAAATTAAATAAAACTTAAAAATAAAATAAATGGAAAAACCTAACCCAAAATAAAATAAATAAAATAAAATAAAATAAAATCATGAACTAAAACCAAAACCTAAACCTAAAAAGAAAATAAAATAAAAAACATAAAAACTTAACTAAAATCAAATTTATAAAAACCTAAACTAAACTAAAAAAATAAAAAACCAAAAATAAAAATAAAAACTAAACCTAAAATAAAAATAAAATAAACCAAAAACTAAAATCAAATCAAATCAAATAAAAACCTAAAAGTAAAACCTTAAAATAAATTAAGAAAAACCTAAAATAAAAGAAAAATATAATCTAAAATAAAATAAAATAAACTACCTAAACTAAAATAAAATAAACTAAATAAACATTAAAAATAAATCAAACTAAATAAACCTAAACTAAACTTAAACTTAAACTTAAATAAACTAAAAATCTACTAAATAAATCTAAATAACTAAACTAAATAAAATAATAATAAATAATAATAATAAATAAACTAAATACATAAACCTCTTTCTTTTAAAAATAAATATCCATAACCCTAAACCCTACTCTCTCCTCTAACTCTAAAACTATAACTTACCCTAACCCTAAAAACACTAAACCTAAAATAATAATCCACTGACCCTACTGACTAATGACCACTAACCTACTACCCTAAAACTAAACCTTAAAGTACACTTAATCATAAACTTAAAATCTGGTCTAAATACCACATAAAATATTAAATCTTCCTAAAAAAATTAAATGAAACCTATTAAACCTAAACTATAAAATAAAAATAAAATAATAAAACTAAAATTATAAACCTAATACTAAAAAACTAATGGCATGCCTAAATAAAACTACAAAATAAAAAATAAATAAATTAAAATAAATACTAAAATATAACCTAAACTAAATAAAATGTCTAATAAAATGAAACTAAACCTAAATAAAAAAATAAAAAACAATAAAATAAATAAACCTAAGAAACTAAACTAAAATAAAAAAACCTAAACCTTAAAAAAATAACTAAACTAAACCCTAAACTAAATAAAATAATAAACTAAAAATAACAATACTAAATAAATCTAAAATAAAAAACTTAAAACTTAAAACCTAAAAATAAAATAAAACCTATACTAAACATTAAAATAAAAATAAAACTCAAACCTAAAAATAATGTTAATAAAACTCATTAAAAAATAAAACATAAGCTAAACCAACTTAAATACTAAATTAAAATAAAAAAACCTACAAAATAAAATAAAACTAAAATAAAATAAAATAAACTAAATCAAACAAAGTAAACATAAATAAAATAAAAACAAAATAAATAAACTAAATAAACAAAAGAAATGTTTAATCATTTTATTAAAAAACCAATATCTAAACCCTAATAAACAACCACAACTAAACCCCAAAGTCTTAAAAGAAACAAACCCTAATCTTAATTCCAAACCTATACCATAAACCTCAAACCTAAACACTAGGCCTTAAACCCAAAATGATCTAAACCCCAAACCCCTCAAACCCTAATAAAGCCATAATTAAATAACCTAAAAATAATAATAATAAAATCTAAAAGATAAAATAAACATAAAATAAAAACTAACATACTCACAAACAAGAAGATAAAGAAAAATTTAAAACTAAACTAAAAATAAAATAAATAAAACTAAATAAAAATGAGGAAATAAAATAAAATAAACCTAAGATAAAATAAAACTTAAAATATAAATAAACTTAAATAAAATAATACCTAATAAACTAAATTAAATAAAAATACATAAACCCTAAACTAAAGAAAAACTAAACCTAAAATAAAATAAAATAAATCTAAACTAAACTAAAATATAACTAAAATAAATAAACCTAAACTAAAAAATAAACTAAAGTTAAACCTTTAAACTAAATAAAATAAAATAAATTTAAATTAAACCTAAATCTAAACTAAAAAAAATAAAATTAAATAAAACTAAAACCTAAACTTAAAAAAAATAAAATGAAAACCTAAACCTAAACCTAAAAATAAAAAATAAAACCTAAACCAAAAAAATAAGAATAAAAATAAAACTAAACTAAAAAAATAAACATAAACCTAAACCTAGACCTAAACCTAAAAAATAAAGTAAAATAAAAAACCTAAACTAACATAAATAAACCTAAAATAAATGAACTAAACATAATAAAAATAAAAAATAAAATAAATTAAAATAAATACTTGATATACTAAATAAAATAAATGTTGTCTTGCCTTGGATGCTTGTGTAGTGCTTTGGTGTTTTGGGCTTTATGTTGGATGTTGTTATTGACTCCTTTTAGTTTAGTTGCCTCTCTTTGTTTCTTGATATTTTCCTCTTGGTTGGTGATGGCGGATTTGCTTTCCTTCTGGTTGCCTTGGTGGTGGCTTTGATGGTAACTTCTAGATGCCCTCTTGGTCTCTCTATACTATGGATTTCTTCTCTCTGGTGCTGCTTATCTTCTACTAATTTGCTATTTGGGTAGAAGTTTTTCCCTTGGATTTGGATTGATAGTGCTCAATAGTTGTGGGTTCTGACCATTAACACACCGAGATGTTGGCTTTATGTGTTTGGTCTTTGTGGTTTGGTTGGTGGGTTCTTCTTTGGCTACTAGGCGGCTATTTTTCTCTATTTTGGGTGGAGACTAGATCACTTTGGACTATTTTGCCTTGCAAGATTGCTTATATCTTATGATGGCCTTGATGTTTCCCTATCTTCTCTGTTGGTAGTATGCATATGATTGCAACCCTTCTCATGAAGTTTGGATGCTCATATGTATTGTTGCCTCTTGAGATGATCTTAACTAAGCCCGAGCCTTCTCTTTCTCAGCTCTTTCTAAATTGTTTACTTTATCAATTTTCCTTGAGCTATGGCCATTTCCTTTGTAGTATTTTGCAGATTTCTTTTGTAGGTTGGAACTTCACAGATGGAATGATCTTTACTCAGCCAACTCAAGTACTGTTGATGTGGATCTTGCTTATCCTTCCTTCTCAAAGGGATCATGAACTGCCGTTGACTAGTCCTTTTATTATTTTCTTAAGTTTAATTAGTTCTTTTTGTGTACTTTCTGATTTGCTTTTATGCTATTGCTTTTGCTCTTTTATTTTCTTTTTTCCATTGTACTTATATAGGGGTTTAGCCCTTTTGGGTTTCTTGTAGTGAAAAACTTGAGCATTACCCCTTTTAATGACATTTGATCCTTTATTTTTAAGGTGATAAAATTCTAACTTTCCCTAAAAATAAAAAACTAAACCCTAAGAATGGGTAGAACCTTGACGGAAGGAACATCACCGTCAACCAGGCTCAGTCTAGATCTGGCGGTGGAGTCGAAGGCAGAGGCGGCGGTAATCATAGTGGTGGTGGGGGATCTGGAGGTGGTGGTGGATATGGAGGTGGTGGTCAGAGCAGTGGTGGGGTGGGAGGAGCGATGGCGGTTACAACTATCTTGGTGGCTAAGAGAGAGAGAGAGAGATCAGGGATTTGATGGTGCACCTCGCTAATCGAGAGGTGGTTGATGGGAACTAGAAAGCGAAGAATGGCTATTTGATCTATTGCTTATGGAACTATCTCTTCTTAGAAGGTTCTAATTATCTAGTATTTTTGATTTGCTCTATGTTGCTCATTTTATATCTATGTTGGCTTGTGCATTAAAATTTGGTGTGTTACGGTTAATGAAATTGAAGAAAAATGTTGAATCAGATTTGTTCAATTTAAAAAAAAAAAACTAAAACCTAAACTAAACTTAAAACTAAACTTAAAACTTAAACCCTAAAACCTAAATCCTAAATCTAAACCCTAAACATTAAACCTAAACCCTAAAACCATAAATCCTTAACACAAACCTAAATCCAAACCACACCTAAACCCTAAACCATAAATCTTAAACCCTAAACCTTACCTAAAGACCTTAAACCCTACTTAGCAAAAAAACCCTACTAAACCCCACAAAAACCAAACCTTAAATGCCAAAAAAATCCTAAACCCTAAACCTAAACCCCACACTAAACCCTAAACCCATCCAATCCCTAAACCCCAAAAACCCTAAACCTAACATAAAGTAACTAAATAAATTAAAAATGAACCTAAACCCTAAGAATAGGCAGAACCTTGAAGGCAAGAACATCACCATCAACCAGGCTCAGTCTAGATCTAGTAGTGGAGGTGAAGGCGGAGGCCCAGTTATCTTAGTGGTGGTCAGGGATATGGAGGTGCTGGTGGATATGGAGGTGGTGGTAAAAGAAGTGGTTATGGAGGGGAGGCGGAGGTTAGAGCCATGGTGGTGATGGAGGTAGAGATCAGGGATATGATCATGAATACTACTATTAAAGAGGCCAAGGTGGTTTTATTGGGAATTAGAGAACTGAAGAACGATCAATCCAATTTGCTTCTTATAGAACTATGTCTTTACGGTAGAGATGGTTCTAGTTATCTAAGGTTTTGATTTTCTCTATGCGTGCTCATTTTTTATCTATGTCGTGACTTATGGCTTAGAAAACTTGGTGTGTTACTTGGTTGATGAAATCGAAAAGAAGAAATGTTCAATATGAATTTATTCTCTATTAAATAAAAAAAAGAAAAACCAAAAACCCTAAACCCTAAACTAAAACCTTAACCTTAAAACTAAAACCTAAACCTTAAACCCTAAACCCTAAACCCAAAGAACCCTAAAGCTTAAAACCTAAACCCTAAACCCTAAAACCCAAAACATTAAACCACAAAAACCCTAGACCCTAAATCCAAAAAATAAAACAGACTAAACCACAAACCCTAAATCCCAAACCCTAAACCCTAAATCCCTAAACCTAAACTCTAAACCCCAAATAAAGCCCAATCCAAACTCAAACCATAAACCACAGAAGCTAAAAACCTAAAATTTAAATAAAATAAAAAAAAATAAAATAAATAAAAAAAACCTAGAAAAATAAAATAAAACATAAACTAAAACCAAAATCTCTAAACTTAAGAAGAAAATAAAATAAAATAAACTAAACTAAGATAAAATAGTTAAAATCTACTAAACTAAAAAAAATAAATAAAATTTAAAATAAACTTAAAATAAAATGGATAAACTAAACTAAGATAAAATATAAATAAACCTAAACCTATGAAAATAAAGTAAAAACAAAAATAAATAAAATTAAAAACCCTAAACTAAAAAAAAATTAAACCTAAAATAAAATAAAATAAACCTAAACCTAAACTAAATTAAAATAAATAAAACCTAAAACAAACCTAAAATAAGTAAACCTAAATCTAAACTAAACTAAAAAAATAAAGCCCAAAAATAAACTTAAAATGAAACCTAAACTTAAACCTAAAAATAAAAAATAAAACTGAAACCTAAAAAATGTAATAAAATGAATATTATACAAAAAAATAATCATAAAGCTAAAAAATAAACTAAAATAAAAAACCTAAACTAAAATAAATAAACCTAAAATAAATAAACTAAACTAAATAAAATTAAAAGAAAATCTAAATAAAATTAAAATAAAATAAAATTAAATTAAATAAAATAACTAAATACCTTAAACTCTTGGTTTCCTTAATTAAAATTTAAAATTAAAATAATTAAAAAAACTAACCCTAAGCCATAAACTATAAACCTAAACCATGAATCAAATCTATCCTAAAACTAAGTTAAACCTAAACCATAAAATAAAATAAACCCTAAATTCTAAAATAAAATAAAAAACTAAAAATAAACATAAACCTAAACTTAAACCTAAAAATTAAACTAAAATACAAAAATCTAAACTAAAATAAATAAACTAAACTAAATAAAAATAAAAAATAAACCTAAATAAATATAAAAATATAAAATAAACTAAAATAAATAAAATAAAGTCTAAAATAAATAAACCTAAATCGGTTTGTTAATTTTTTAAAAAAAACCCTACCTACCCTACCCTAAATACTAATCCCTAATAATAACCACTACCTAAACCTAAAACCACTGACCTATCTGCCTAACTGACCCTAAATCTTTGACCACTGTGACCCACCATTGGCCTACCATAACCCTGACCCTACCTATAACCCTACAAACCTAAACCCCAGACCCACACTAAATCTTAACCCTAAAACTAAATCATAAAACTAAATGAAGATTAAATAAAACCTAAAATAATATATAAATGTAAACTAAATAAATAATAAAATAAAATAAAGAAAACCTTCTAACATAAACCTAAACCTAAACCTAAAATAAAATAAAATAAATAAAAAACTAAACTAAATAAAATAAATAAAACCTAAACTACTAAATAAAATTAAACTAAAAATTAACTACAAAATAAAATAACAAATAAAATTAAATTAAACTAATAAATAAAATAAAACCAAATACAAGCCTAAACCAAAATAAACCTAAAATAAAATAAAAACCCTAAACTAAAAATAAAAAAAATAATAATAAAATTAACCTAAACCAACATAAACTAAACTAAAATAAATAAAACCTAAACCTAAACCTAAATCATAAAATAAATAAAATAAAATAAATTAAAAATAAATCCTTGTAAATAAAATAAAACTTAAAATAAAATAAAATACTCACTCAAAATAAAAATAAAACTTAAAACTAAAATAAATATAAATAAAATAAACTAAAACAAACCTAAACACTAAACCTAAACTTAAAAATAAACTAAAATTTAAAATAGAAACTAAAATAAATAAACTATATATAAATAAATAAAGATAAACTTAAAATAAAAGATAAATAAAATAAAATAAATCCTACCTGGGTTTGCTTGGCTTTAAAAACCATAGCCAAACCCTAAATCCTATTCTAGGCCTACCCTAAACCTGGGCCCTCTGACCAAGACCTAAACTCTGACCTTGATCACTCCAAAACCCACCTTAAACCCTAAATCAAACCCTAAACCCTAGCCATGTTAAATCCTAAAACTAAATAAGCCTTGAGCTAACCTAAACTAAGAAATAAAACTAAACCTTAAAACTAAACAAAGCCATAAACACAAACTAAACCAAACATTGGCAGAAACCTAAAACCACAAAACCCTAAACCCACAATACCTGATCCCTAACCCTAAACCCTAAACCTAACCAAACCTAAACTCTAATCCCTAAAAACTCTAAACCCCAACCCTAAACTTAAACTTAAGTAACTAAATAAATTAAAAATAAACTTAAACCTAAAACCTAATAAACTTAAACTTAAACCAAGAATGGGAAGAACCTTGATGACATGAACATTACTATCAACCAGGCTTAGTCTAGATCTGGCGGTGGAGGCGAAGGGGTTGGCAGAGGTTATCACCGTGGTGGTGGGGGATCTGGATGTGTTAGTGGATATGGAGGTGGTGATCAGAGCAGTGGGGGTTATGGTGGCAGGAGGAGTGATGGAGGTTACAACCATGGTGGTTCCAGTAGGAGAGGTCGGGGATATGATGGTGAACCCTGCTACTCAAAAGGTCAGGATGGTTCTGGTGGGAACTAGAGAAACGGAAGAACGGACGATCCAATCTGCTGCTTATGAAACTATGTATTTACAGTTGAGATGGTTCTAGTTATCTAGGGTTTTTTATTTGCTCTATGTATGCTCATTTTTGATTAATGTCATCGCTTGTGTCTTAGAGAACTTGGTGTGTTATTTGGTTGATGAAATGGAAATGAAGAAATGTTGAATCTAAATTTGTTCTCTATAAAAAATGAACAATCTAAGCCCTAAATTAAAACTTGAACCATAAACCTAAAACCTAAACCCTAAACCCTAAACCCTATAAAAAAATTAAAAAATATTAAAAGACTTAACACTAAACCACACCAAAACTAACCCCAAACCCTAAACTATAATCCTAAACCCATATAACCCTAAACCCTAAACCCACCACTACAATAACTAACAAAACACTTAAACTAAACTAAAAATAATAAACTAAAACTAATAAACTTATAATAAATAAAACTAATAATAAATAAAATAAAACTAATAAAATAAAGACTAACTAAATAATAATTAATCTAATGAACTAATAATAACAAAACTTACTAAGTAATAAAACTAATAATTAAACATAAAACCAAAGTAACTAAATAAAATAAATAATAACTAATAACTAAAACTAATAAAAAAATAAATAAACTAATAAAACTAATAACTAAAACTAATAATATAGCTAACTATATAACTAATAAAATAAATTACTAACTAAAACTAAAATAAAACTAAACTAATTAATAAATAAACTTAAACCCTAATAAATAATAAACCTAAAACTAGACTAATAAAATTAAATAATGCTAATAATAAAATAACTAAATAACTAAAGTAAAACTAAACCTAAACTAAGAAACCATAAAACTAACTAATAAATAAACATAATAATAACCTAATGGAATAGCTAATAATAAATAATAAAACACTAAAAAAAATAAATAATAACTTACCAATAATAAACTAATAAACTAATGACTAAATAAAGCAAAATTAACTAAAATAATTAAAAATTAATAAACTAATAAATAAATAATAATAATAATAAGTAATAATAACTAAACTAATAAATAATAATAATAATAATAATAATAATTAATAACTAACTAAATAAACTAATAAACTAATAATAATAAAACTAATAATAAACTAACTAATAAATAACTAAATAACTAACCCAAACCCAAACTAAATAAATAAAAAAATAATAATAATAAAACTAAAACTAATAAAATAATAATAATAAAACTAACTAAACTAATAATAATAATAATAAATAATAAATAACCAATAATAATAATACAAAAAACTAAACCATAAACTAAACTAAAATTAATAATAATAAACTAATAAACCTAAACCCATAACTAAATTAATAAAACTAATAAACTAAAATACTAAACTAACAAATAAATTAACAAAACTAAACTAATAAAACTAAACCACTAATTAAAACTAACTAAAACCTAAATAATAATAAAACCAAAAACTAATAATAATAAGTAACTAAAACTAACTAATAAACTAATAAACTAACTAACTAAAAAACTAACTAATAAAACTAAATAATTAATAAATAAACCTAAACCTTAATAAATAATAAACACTAAAACTAAACTAATAAATTGATAATAATAACTAAAAACAAATAACTAAATAACTAACTAAAACTAAACCCTAAACCTAAACTAATAAACCATAAAAACTAACTAATAAATAAACATAATAATAATAATAATAATAAAAAACTAACTAATTACTAAACTAATAAACTAATAATAATAACAATAACTAACTAACTAAGAATTATAAAATAATAAACTAACTAATAAATAACTAAATAACTAAACCCTAAAAACTAAATAAATAAATTAAATAATAATAATAAAACTAATAATATTAAACATAAACTAATAATAATAAACTAAAAATAATCTAAAATAAAACTAATAATAAAACCAACTAAACAAAAAAATAATAATATAATAAAATAATTAATAATAACTAATAAAAAAATTATACCATAAACTAAACTAAAACTAATAATAATAAATTAATAAACCTGACAAATAAAGTAATAAACTAATAAATCAATAAAAAAGCTAATAAAACTAAACCACTAAATAATTAACTAAACTTAGATAATAATAAAATCATAAACTAATAATAACTAACTAACTAATAATCTATAATAATAATAAATAAACTAAAAATAAAGTAAACCACAAAAAATAAATAAACTAAATAATAAAGCTACATAACCTAATAATAATAACTAAAACTAAACTAATAACCTAACTAAAACTAAACTAACTAAACTAAACATAAAACTAATAATAACATAAAACTAATAAAACCTAATAATTTCTAATAAACACTAAACCTAAAACCTAAACCCTAAAACTAAACAAAACCCTCTTATTGAGCAATTTTGGGATCCCTCGCATTCTTGTTGAGTTTTTAAGTGATTTCTCTTTTGGATTCCTTATAGATTGTCAGCCTTGGGCTGATCTCAACCTATTCTTATCACGGCACCAAGACTCATGGCTTTGACTACTTGAAATCCATGGGGTAAATTCCTTGTGTCGATGGATCCTGCTAGGGCATCAGATTTTTTGGGTAGCCCTACCTCTAAATTACTTATTATTACTAAATATTTCAAAGAGGCTTTAGCAAGTAAGAATTCCTCCACTGAGCCTCCTTTGAATTTGCTTCATAAGACTTTTAAAGGTACTCTAGTAATTATGATATTAGATGAGGATATTGAAAGGTTAACTGAGCCTTTTGCTTTTTCTTTGATTGGAAAGTTTTCATTTAAATGGCCAAAGATGGAAGATATTCGCTCTTTTTTGATAGCTTAAATTTATCTCATTCTTTTTCTATTGGGTTGATTGATGCAAGGCTTGTTCTGATTAAAGTTTTTAATGACCTTGATTATAGAATAATTTTTTCTATCCGTTCTTACTATGTTTTTAATTGCTAAATACATATTTTGAATTGGACGCCTATGTTAGATGTTAATGAAGAGTCTCCTAGGTTCCCATTTGGATTTCTATACCTAACATGAGGATTCATCTATTTAATTTTTAGTTTCTTTATGCTATTGGGTTGATTTTTGGTTGGCCTTTGCATGTTGATCAAGCAATAGTTGCTTCTTATAGACCTTCCATTGCTAGAATTCTTATAGAGATTGATATTACTAAAAAATATCCAAAAGAAATTTGGTTGGGTTTAGAGAAATGTGATTACTTTCAAAAATTTTTTTTTGAGAGCTTTCCCATTTTTTGTAATCATTATAAGATTCATGGGCATGAAATTTCTGAATGCTTTATTGCTCATACCTCTCTTAGGAAGAAAATCACCAATAAGAATTCAATTATTGAAAAAACTAATGATTCTCTCAAGTTGGATAATGGAAAATATACTTTTCAAAATTCTAATGTTTTACAAAACCAGATTTATGAATCTTTTGAAAAACTTTTACCTGTTAATTATTTGTCTAATGTGAAAGGCAATTTTGATGTTTCTGAAAAGTTTTAACTAATAATCATGCTTTATGTGTTTCTTTAGATGATTTTGTTAAAGGGAAACTTTAGAGGCTGTGGTTAATGATTATAATGGTTTGGATGTTGTGCATAAGTCCTTTCATGATGATGGTTCAAATATTTTTGATGCGAAGACCATTTCTTCCAATCAGTTGGTTGTTATTTCTCTTTCTCCTATGTCTGCTTTAGATCATGGGAAAGAGACTATTTCTTTGCCTTCTTTGATTAAGAATGGTGGTGAAAAGAAAACTCTTATTTTTGATATTTTAATTTCTCATCCTGATAATCTTTTTAATATTGGTGATCTTTCTTTTAAAAATAAGATTTAGATATCTGTGACAATTCTCTCATTATGAATAGTTCTATTTCAGTTCAAAATGATGGTTTTCCTATGGCTGGTAATTATGTTCAGAATTTTGGTAATATGCTATGTGTTTCTAAGGGATTTGAATCTTATTATAATCCTTTACATGAAGATTATACTGAAAATCTAGATTCTGCTTGCCTTGCTTCTTTTATGAATGAAGACAAGGAGGATACTCTTTAGATTTTGTTGGAAGTGTAAAATATTGATAATTGTCTTTTTAAACAAAGCTATTTTTTGCTCTTTCTTTCACTTCTAATTTGAAATGCATACTATTTTTTATTTTCCTTTGTCTAATCTTGTGGATGATTTTGCTCTTATTTGAAATTGATAGCTTCTATCTGGTGCCTTTTATAAGAATAATGATTCATTTTGGATGGAGATTTTTTGGAGAAAGGACATGGTTATAAAACTATTTATAAGACTAAAAAGTGTTCAGATTTATGCCCCTCCTCACTTATCGAGGGTAACTCATTTTAAAGATTCTTGGAAATAATCTATTCTGTCCTTGGGAGGTTTTTGCCTTTGGCTAATTTTTTCTTTGTTAGCTGAGCTTTTGTTGTGTGTTTTCTTGCTATTTAGAGTATTGGCTTCTTGGCTAATTTTCCTCCTTTTTTTGGCTTGGGATTTATTTCTATGTTGAGTTTTTTTGGTGCCCCAGTTTTTTTTATTTGGTTGGTTTTTGCTAGTGGCTTTGTTCCTATTATTGCCTTTATTTGGTTGGTTCTTGTGCTCTTTTTGGTGGTAGGTTGGGCATTTTGTCCTTGGCATGTGGTTTGTCCATTGGTGGTTGTTTCTCTAGCTATTTATTTTTTATCTATTAGCCTTCATCTTTTTTTGTTGGTTGGTTTGGTCCCACTCTTTCTGAGCTATTTTTTCTTGGGTGCTTTGTTGTGTGGTGCTCATTGGTTGTTTCCTTTCCTTTGGTTGGTGCCTTGGTGGATTTGGATTGGTTGTTGTGTTGTTATTGGCTTGGTGCCTAGTGGCTTTGGATTAGTATTGTTGTGGGCTCTCTTATTTTGTCTTTGAAGGCTCTTTTTTTTTTTATGAGCCTCTTTTTTAAGAGGTGTTCATATTTATTGTTGGGATTGCCTTATGTTAATTTTATCTATTGGTCTCCTCTCTTTTTTTCCTTAGCTTCATTTTGTTTGTTTGGGTGGCTATTATGATAGGTTTATATTTTTTTTTTGGTTGGATAGCTGATGATATGATGGATTTTTTCCTTGAAATTTTTTGTGGTGACTTTTCCTATTTGTAACTCTTCTTTAAAGTTGGATACACTTAGGATTTGATGCCTCATTATTTTGATTATCCTTCTTTTTCTCTCTAAAGTTTTTTTTCTATGTTTTTTGTGCTCCTTCTGGCTAAGATTTCTTGCACGTTGTAGGTTCTCTTTTTCAGTTAGTCTTTTCTTCTTCTTGGAGGGAGGCTAATGGTCTCTTTTTTCTTAGATGGCTAGAGTTGTTTTCAGTTGTAGGTTTCCATTTCCTACGAGGTTCTTTTAGAGCTTTGTGGATTCTCAGTTAGAGCAATATGAACTAAAATAAACTAAACCTAAACCTAAACCTAAACTAAATAAAATAAACTAAACTAAAAATAAACCTAAGCCTAATCTAAAAAATAAAATCTAAAAACAAACCTTAAATAAAAACTTAAACCTAAACCTAAAAATAAAATAAAAACCTAAACCTAAACCTAAAAATAAAAAATAAAACCTAAACATAAAATAAAAATAAAAATAAAGCTCAACTAAAAAAATAAACCTAAACGTAAAAGATAAATAAAAATAAAATACCTAAACTAAAATAAAGAAACTAAAATAAACAAACTAAACTAATTAAAAATAAAAATAAACATAAATAAAAATAAAAAAATAAAACAAACTAAAAGAAATAATAAATAAACTAAATAATCCTAAACTAACTGGTTTACTTAATTTAAAAAAAAAATCCTAAACTAAATGCTAAACCTAAACCTAACTAACCCCCCTAAACCCCTAAACTAAAACACCACAAGCCTAAAACCTCTAAACCCTAAACCTAAACCCACAAATCCTAAACCCAAAAAACCTAACCCTAAACCCTAAAACCCTAAACCCTAAAAACATTAAGCCTAAAACCCTAAACCCTAAACCCGGTTTTAATTTTTTGAAGGTGATCTTAAAGAAGTCGATTGAAAAGGTTGCAAAATACAAAGTTGGTGCTCACTGCGTGTTGGTCTTATTGCACCTATTGATGTTGTGGTTCCACCGGCAATATTAGTGGATCCTTCACAAACTTCTTTCTTCTAGGTTCTCAATATCCCAACTAAGATCAACAAAGTGCGTTGAATTTATCACCATGATTAAGCTAATTAAAAAAGATGAGGTGGGAACCTCAGAGGCTCCACTCCTCACTAAGCTAGGGATTAGGCCATTCTCTTATGGCCTTGTCATCCAATCTGTATGATGATGGATGGATTGTTGGTACTTGGCCTCACTAAACATGATCTCATCGAGAAGTTTTCGGTAGGCCTTTCAATGATCACTTCTCTCTCACTAGCCCTCTCTTATCCCAAACTTGCTGCAGCGCCCCACATGTTCATCAACGCTTACAAGAATGTCCTCACCATCACAATTGCCACTGATTACACATACCCGTAGGCCAAGAAGGTTAAGTAGTATTTGAAAGATCTTAGTGAATTTTCTATGGCTACTGCGCTTGATGCTTCTGGTACTCTTACTGCTACTGCTGCTCTGGCTACTGCAGTGGAAGAGAAGAAGGAAGAGCCTGCAGAGGAGTCTGATGATGATATGGGATTCAGCTTGTTTGACAAAGCTTTGTTGGCTTTCTACTAAAAAAAATATTATTGACTGTTGGAGTTAAATTATTTTGCGAAATACTTTTTTTGTGAATTTTTTAATTACATTTTATTTTATCATGTTTTATTAGTTGTTAGAGGATAATGTCTTGCATGTTTTGGTAATTTCTTATTTGTTGTAAATCATTTGAGTTTAAAAAATCCTAAAACAGAAACTAAACTAAACCAAAACCTAAAAATTACTAAATAAATTAAAAAATAGCTAAACCCTAAAACCTAAACCTAAACTAAAACCCCAGAATGAGAAGAACATTGATAGCGAACATCATTTGTCCCATGTCTAGATCCGCGATGGAGGTAAAGCGGAGGTGGCTTATCATGTGGTGGTGGGAGATCTCGAGTCTTTGGTGGATATGGAGGTGGTGTTACGGCTGGTGGTTGTGGAATAGGGAGGAGCGGAGTTACAACCATTGTGGTGGCGAGAGGAATCGATATGATGGTGGATCCCTCTACCGAGAGGTGGTGTAGTTGATGGGAACTAGAGAAATTGAAGGCGGGATCAGCTGCTTATGGAACTGTTTTATAGTGAAAGTTTTAGTTATCTAGAGTTTTGATTTGCTCTATCTCATTTTATCAATGTATTAAACATCCTTGAGAACTTGGTGTGTTGTTGATGAAATAAAAAAATGTTGAATCTAAATTTATTCTCAGTTAAAACCAAAATCTTAAACCCTAAACTAAAACATGAACCTTAAACCTAAAGCTAAACTAAACCCTAAACCATAAACTAAACCCTAAAATAAATAATTAAAATAATAAATCCCAACCCTAAACCACAAACCTACCCTAACCTTCACTAAACCCTAAAACCATAAACCCCCATCCCACCTAAACCATAAGTGGTAACCTAAAGTAAAGCAGGACCCTACCTTAACCCTCATGAGAACCCTAAATAAACCACAGGAGATACCCTAAATGCTAAACCCTAAACCACAACCTAAGACCTAAATAAATAAAAAAAACTAAAACTAAACCTAAATGTAAAATAAAATAAACTCAAAGAAAATAAACTAAAATAAAATAAATAAAACCTAAACTAAATTAAAATACCTAAGAATAAAAACCTAAATAAATACAATCAAATGTAAATAAAATAAAATAAACAGATAAATAAAATAAAAAAATAAATAACCTAAATGTAAAATAAACCTAAAATAAATAAAAGGAAACTAAACCCTAAACCAAAAATAACTAAACCTAAAATAAAAATAAAATAAACAAAATAAATAAACCTAAACATAAAAATAAACTAAAAAAACCTAAAATAAATAAAATAAAATAAAATAAATAAATAAACCTAAACCTAAACTAAAGTAAACCTAAAATAAAAACCTACTAAACTAAATAAAATAAAATAAAACCTAAACTTAAACCTAAAAATAAAAAAATAAAACCAAAATTTAAATATAAAACAAACTATAAAATAAACCTAAAACCTAAACCTATAAAATAAACTAAAATAAACCTTAAAATAAATAAACCTAAAATAAATAAAATAAACTAAATAAATAAAATAAACCTATAATAATACAAATAAAATAAACTAAATAAACATAAACCTCTTGGTTTACTTAAAAAAAACATCCTAACCCCAAAACTAACCCTACACTCTGAAACCCTAAAGCTGGACCCTAAACTACCCTAAACCCTAAACCCTAAACCCTAAAACTCTAACCTGACCTTACCTAAACCCTAAACCCTAAACCTAAAACCTAAAAACCTAAAAAAAATCAAATAAAACTTAAAAATAAATAAAAAAACCAAAACCTAAAATAAAATAAAATTTAAAATAAAAAACTTGAACTAACTTAAACCAAAACCTAAAAAACTAAACATAAACTAAATGGATAAAATAAAAATATAAACTAAACTAAAATAAAATAATTAAAAACCTAAAATAAACAAAAAAAATAAAATAATCTTAAAAATAAAAAACCATAAAATCAAACCTAAATGTAAAAAAAATAAACTTAAAATAAAATAAAATAGAAACTAAATAAAAACTTAATCTTAAAAAAACTAAAAATAAAACCTAAAAAATAATAAATAATAAACCTAAACCAAACTAAAAAAAAATACCTAAACCTAAAATAAAACAAAATAAAATAAATCTAAACCTAAAATAAAATAAATAACCTAAAATAAATAAAACATAAAACTAAACCTAAACCCTAAATAAAATAAAATAAAATAAACTAAAAAAAAACTAAATCTAAACCAACAAATAAAACTTAAAAATAAAACTAAAATAAAAACTTAAAACATAAACCTAAGAAAATAAAATAAAAACCTACACTTAAACCTAAAAATGAAAACCTAAACCTAAAAAATGAAATAAAGTAACTAAACTAAAAAAAATAAAATAAACTTAAACTTAAAGTAAAAATAAAACTAAAAAAAACTAAAATAAATAAACATAAAATAAATTAAACTAAATAAATCGAATAAAAAAATTTAAATAAACTAAATGTCAACCTGGTGGGTTGCTTAATTTTAAAACTAAACCCTAAGCTACATTAAATCCTGTCTCAAACCCTAAACCTAAACTAACCCTAAACCCTAAACCCTATGACCTACTGTAAACCATAAACCCAACCACTAAACCATAAACCAATCCTAAACCCTACCCTAACCCTAAACCCTAAATCTGTACCACCCTAAATTAACCTTTGTCGCAACCCAAACCTAAATACCCTAAGCAGAAAACCCAGGCCCTGACTACCATACTGACTGACTCTAATGTACCCTAAACCCTGAGCCACAAACCCTAAACCAAAGCCTACACTACCTACCCTGACCCTAATCCCTACACTAAATCCTAAACCAGAAAAAAAAAAATAAATAAAATAAAAAGTAAAAATAACCTAAAAAACCTAAACCTTAAAACTATAATAAATAAAATAAAATAAAATGACATAAAATAAATAAAACCTAAACTAAACTAAAATAAATAAAAGAATAAAACCTAAATAAAAATCAACAAAATAAAATAAACATAAACATAAAATAAAATAAAATAAAATAAAACTAAATAAAACCTAAACCTAAAAAATAAACCTAAACATAAACCTAGAATAAATAAATAAATAAAACCCAAACCCTAAACTAAAAATAAAAACTAAACCTAAAATAAAAATAAAATAGACAAAACAAAATAAACCTCAATCAAAACTATAATAAACTAAACTAAAATAAATAAAACCTAAACCTAAACCTAAACCTAAACCTAAAATAAACTAATCTTAAATCCTAAACTAAATAAAATAAAATAAAGTAAAAGTAAACCTCAACCTAAACTAAAAAATATAACTAAAAATAAACCTAAAATAAAAACATAAAACCTAAACCTAGAAAAAGAAAATAAAAACATAAACCTAAACCTAAAAAATAAAAATAAAAACATAAACCTAAACCTAAAAATAAAAAAAAATAAAGCCTAAACCTAAAAATAAAATAAAAATAAAACTAAACTAAAAAAATAAACCTAAACCTAAACCTAAACTTAGAAAATAAACTAAACTAAAAAGCCTAAACTAAAAAAAATAAACCTAAAATAAATAAATTAAACTAATAAAAAATAAAAAATAAAATAAACTAAATAAACCTAAACATAATGGTTCACTTATTTAAAAAAAAAATCCTAAACTCTAAACCCTAAACCTTAAACCCTAAATCCTTAACCTTAAGCCCTAAACCCTAAATCCTAAACCCTAAGCCCTAAGAATGGGCAGAACCTTGACGGCAAGAACATCCCCGTTAATTAGGCTTAGTCTAGATCTGGATGTGATGGTGGATATGGAGGTTGTGATCAGAGAAGTGGTGGTTATGGAGGCGGGAGGAGTGATGGAGGTTATAGCCGTGGTGGTAGTGGAGGGAGAAATCAGGGATATGATTCGAGAGGCCAGGGTGGTTCTGATGGGAACTATAGAAATAGAAGAATGGTCGATACGATCTGCTACTTATGGAAGTGTGTCTTTACAGTAGAGACAATTCTAATTATCTAGGGTTTTTGATTTGCTTTATGCATGCTCATTTTTTATTTATTTCGTCGCTTGTGTCTTAAAGAACTTGGTGGGTTATTGATTGATGAAATCAAAAAGAAGAAATGTTGAATCTGAATTTTTTCTCTGTTAAAAAACCAAAAACCAAAAACCCTAAACTAAACCTGAACCCTAAACCTAAAACATAAACCATAAACCTAAAAGCCAAAACCCTAAACCCTAAAAATAAAAAAAATAAAATTTTTAAAAAAATCCTAAACCCAAACTAAAAAACCCTAAACCCTAAAACCCTAAAAACCCTAAAATAAAACACTAAACCCAAACCCTATAAACCTTAAAACAACTGACTAAACAAGCTCTAAAATAACCACAAACCCTGACACTAACCATGAAAAAAACCATAAATACCTAAAACTAAACCTAAAACTAAACCTAAACTAAACAAAATCTAAAAATAAAAAATAAAATACTAAACTAAATAAAATAAATATAAAATAAAATATATAACCACTCTAAACTTAAATCAAAATAAACTTACATATCTAAACCTAAAATTAAATAATAAAACAAAACTAAATTAAAGAAATTAATAAAACCTCAACTAAACTAAAAAAAAATAAACCTAAAGTAAAAAAAACTTAAACAAAATAAATACTAAATAAAAAATAAAAAATAAAATAAACTTAAAATAAAATAAATAAAAAAATAAAACATAAAATAAATAAAAGGAAACCTAAATAAAATAAACCTAAACCTAAATAAAATAAACTAAACTAAAATAAATAAAACCTAAACCTAAACCTAAAATAAACTAAACCTAAACTAGTAAATAAATAAAATAAACCTAAACACTAAAAATAAAACCTAAAAATAAACCTAAAATAATGACTAAAACATAAACCTAAATGAATAAAAATAAACTTAAACATAAACCTAAAAATAAAATAAAGCCTATAAAAATAAAATAAAATAAAACTAAATTAAATATATAAACCTAAAAAAAAATTAAACTAAATAAAACCTAAACTAAAATAAATAAATATAAAATAAACCTAAGAAAAATAAAAATAATTAACTAAATAAAATTAAACTAAAATAATAAAAAGTAACCTAAATATAAACACTTGATTTTTTTTTTTAAAAAAAAATAAACCCAGACCCTAAATCAGAAACCCAACCTTGGCTCAAACCTAATACCTTAACTGAACTATAAAAAACCTATACCCTAGCCCAGACCTAAAATTTAACCCTAAACCCTAAATTAACCTTACCCAAACCACAAATCTAAACCCTAAATCTTTAAACCATACTCCTAAAACACTAAACCCTAAACTCTAAAAACTCTAAACTCTAAAACCTAAAACCCTGACCTAAACCCTTAAAATGAGCCCAAAACCTAAACAGACCACAAAAACTGGTTAAATCATAAAACCACAAAACCTAAACTTAAAGTAAATAAAATAAAAATATAATAAATAAAAAACCAAAACATAAAATGGATTGAAAATATTAAATTAAATTAAACTAAAAATAAAAACCTAAACCTAAAAGAAAATAAAATATAAAAATAAAAATAAACTAAATAATAAAATAAAACTAAACTAAAATAAAAAATAAAATAAACATAAAAAATAAAAATAAAATAAAATAAACCTAAAATAAAACTAAATAAAAGACCTAAAAAAATAAATCTAAAATAAATAAAAAATAAAACCCAAACACTAATAAAATAAAAAACTAAACTAGAATAAAGATAAAATAAAACAAATAAACTAAAATAATTTCAACCTATACTTAAACCTAAAATAAAACTAACTAAATCTAAACCAAATAAAATAAAATAAACTAAAATAAACCTAAGCCTAAAACTAAAACCTTAAAATAATCCAAATAAACACTAGTCCTAAACCTAAACCAAAATGAAAACCTAAATAAAACTAAATAAAACAAAATTAAAATTAATAAAAAACCAAATAAAAATAAAATAAAGTAAAACTTAAATAAAACCTAAACCTAAGAGAAAATAAAATAAAAGCAAAGTAAACTAAAATTAAATAAAACTTAAACTAAACTAAAAACAAAAAAAACCTAAATAAATAAAAAACTAGCTAAAATAAAAAAAATAAACATAAAAATAAAATAAAATAAAAAACTAAATAAAACTAAACCTAAAAAAATAAACCTAAAAGAAAAAATAAAACCTAAAATAAACTAAAACAATAAAACCTAAACCTAAAATAATAATATTACCTAAACTAAATAGATAAACTAAACTAAAATAAAAGATTAAAATAAACTAAAAGTAAACCTAAACCTGAAATAAACTAAACCTAAATCCTAAACTAAATAGTAAAATAAACTAAAGTAAACCTAAACCTAAACTAAAAAAAAAGAAAATAAACCTAAAATAAAACTAAACTAAATAAAATTAAACTAAAAGAAATAAACCTAAACCCAAAAAGAAAATAAATTGAAAATAAAACTAAAACTAAAAAGAAAGAAAATAAAATAAAACCTAAACTAAACCAAATTAAAAATAAAACTAAACCTAAAATAAATCCAAAATAATTATAATAAAATAAAAAAACTAAAATAATCCCAAAAAATAAAATCTAAAAATAAATAAAATAAAACCTAACCTAAACTTAAAAAAAAACTAAAACTAAAATCACAATAATATAAACCTAAACCTAAACTAAGAAAACTAAAAATACAAAAAACCTCATCTAAACATAAAATAAAATAAACTAAACCTAAACCTAAACTAAATAAAATAAAATAATTTAAAATAAACCTAAACCTAAAACTAAAAATATACCTAAAAATAAAACTAAAATAAAACCTAAAACTAAACCTTAAAAAATAAACTAAAGTCTAAACTTAAACCTAAAATAAAAATAAAAGCTAAACCAAAAAAATAAAATAAAATAAAATTGAACTAAATAAATAAACACAAAATAAGCTAAAATAAATAAACCTAAAATAAATAACCTAAACTAAATAATAATAAAAATAAACTTAAAATAAAAAAAAATAAAATAAACTAAAATAAATAAAAAAATTAAACTAAATAAACCTAAACCTTTGAGTTTACTTTATTTGAAATAAAGAAATAAATTAAAAAAATAAAAATAAATTAAAACCTAAACCCAAACCACAAGCCTAAACCTAAAATCTACCCTAAACCCTAAAACCTTTACCCCAAACCCTAAACCCTAAACCCTAAACCCTAAACCCTAAACCCTAAATACTAAATCCTAAAAACTAATTAAAACCTAAAAAGAAAATAAATAAAAGGACATAAACCTAAATAAAATAAAAAATAAAATAAAATGAAAGCCTAAACTAAAACCTAAACCTAAAAATAAAATAAAATAAATAAAAACCTAAATTAAAATATAAAATTAAATAAACCTAAAATCTGAAACCTAGATAAAATAAGAATAAATGTAAAATAAAAATAAAATAAAACTAAAAAAATATAATAAAGATAAACTAAATAAAACTTAAACCTATAAATAAATAAAAATAAAACCCAAATAAAAAAAATAAAACTAAACCTAAAATAAAAATAAAATAAATAAAATAAGATAAATGTAAACCTAAACTTAAATAAAATAAAATTAATAAACCTAAACTAAATCTAAAATAAACTAAACTAAAAAAAATAAAATAAAAACTAAATAACTAAACCTAAACTAAAAAAACCTAAATAATCTAAAACTAAAACTACCTAAAAAATAAAATAAAACTTACACAAAATAAAAATAAACCTAAACTTGAAAATAATAAAAATAAACTACAAAATAAACTAAACTAAACTTAAACTTGAAAATACTAATAAAAAACAAAATATAATATAAAATAAACTAAAATATCAATACTAAAATAAATAAATAAACTAAAAAAACCTAGCCTTTTAAAACCAACCCCAAACTGACCCTACCCTGACCCTAAACCCACCTTACCCTAAATTGCCAAAACTTACTATGAGCCTATACTACCCACAACCTTAGATCTTAACCCTAAACCTAAATCCAAATTAAATAAAAAAAACCCTGAACCAAAACTGAGCCTATAAAACCAAAAAAACTAACCACAAATAAACACTAACCCACAAACTAAAACCTAAAACTGACCCTAAACCCAAACTCCTCAAAACCCTAAACCCTAAAAAACCACAAACCACAAACCTAAAAACTAAACCTAAAAAAAAATAAACTTAAAGAATAAATAAATAAACAAAATCTAAAATAAAATAAAATTAAAATAAAATAAAAACATAAACTAAAATTAAAATAAAATAAAATAAATAAATAAAACTAAAATAAATAAATAAATATGAAAATAAAAGAGAAAAAACCTAAAATATAAACTAAAATGTAAAATAAAATAAAATCAAAATAATAAAAAATAAAACTAAATAAAACTTAAACCTAAAATAAAATAGATAAATAAAATAAAACCCAAACCATAAACAAAAAATATAAACTAAACCTAAATATAAATAAGATAAACAAATAAGATAAACCTAAATCTAAACTAAAATAAACTAAACTTAAAAAATTAATACCTAAACCTAAACAAAAAAAAAAACTAAACCTAAATCCTAAATTAAATAAAATAAAATAAATTAAAAGTAAACCTAAACATTAACTAAGAAATAAAATTTAAAAACAAACCTAAAATAATAAAAAACATTAACCTAAAAAAAAATTAAACTAAAAAGTAAACCTAAACTTAAAAAACAATTTAAAATAAATAAACCTAGAAGAAATAAACTAAACTAAATAAATAAATAAACCTAAATAAAAATAAAAAATAAAATAAACTATAATAAATAATAAATAAATAAAATAAATAAAAACCTACGAGTTTACTTAATTTAAAAAAATTACAATTTTAAAAAAAAATAAAAAATAAATAAAAAAAATTGAAAATCTAAATCCTAAACCTAAACCAAACCCTAAAATCTACCCCTAAACCTTAAACCTAAACCCAAAACTAAATCCCAAACCTAAACCCTACTAAAACCTAAACTAAACCCTAAACCTAAACCTAAAAGCCAAAAACCAAACCTAAAAATAAGATAAATAAATAAACATAAACCTAATAAAATAAAAAAATAAAATAAGATAGAAAGCTAAACTAAAACTACTAACCTAAAACTAAATCTAAATAAAAAATAAAATAAAACTAAACTAAAATAAATATAAGAACCTAAAATAAACTATAAATAAAATAAACCTAAAATGAAAACCTAAATAAATTAAAATGGTAAAAATAAAATAAAATAAACCTAAAATAAAATAAAATAAAACTAAATAAAAACCTATACCTAAAATAAATAAAAAAACCCAAATCTACTAAATAAAAATAAACCTAAAATAAAATAAAATAAACAAAATAAAATAAATGACATAATTTAAAATAAAAAATAAATAAAACATAAATCTAAACCTAAAATAAACTAAACTTAAACCCTAAACTAAATAAACTAAAAATAAACATAAACCTAAACTAAAAAATAAAACCTTATGATAAACCTAAATAAAAACCTAAAACCTAAAATTAAAAAAAGTAAAATAAAAACCTAAACCTAAACCTCAAAATAAAAAATAAAACATAAAACTAAAAATAAAATAAAATAAAAACTAAACACAAAAATAAACATAAACCTAAGCCTAAACCTAAAAAAAATAAATTAAAATAAACTAACTAATAAATAATAAAATATATCAAACTAATTAAAATTAAAATAAACTTAAAAAAATATAAATAAATAAAAAATAAAATAAACTTAAACCTAAAACCCTCTTAATCATACCCTTAAATAAACCACAATCTCCTCATACCCTAACTAACTATAAACCTTGGCTAAACCTAAACTAACCTTAAACTAAACTAAATCCAACTAACCTAATCCCTCCCTACCTCTGACCCTAAACCCTAAACCTTAAACCCTAAAATCTGAGCTAAATAACCACTAGCTAGACTCTGACCCCCAAATCTCTCTCCTCTATGGCTCTCTCTGGCGATTTCTTGTTCCCTATCATTTTTCTTGTGGTTTGGCCGCTCCTCAGCCTTCCCCAATCATATTTTTTGGTTTATTGCTCTCGGTTTGGCCACTTATGTGATTTCTCCTTGATCTTACAATGGCGGAGGCGCCGCTTTCTGCACAACTGAGCTCCTCGAACTTGGAGGCATCGGCTAAGCCTTCCGATCTACAAGGTAATTTGGATCCGACTTCTTTTCGTTCTCTTTATTAAGTCCTTCAAGGGCGCATTATCACAGTAAGAACACTTGCTCTAATGCTTAACTTAACCTCAACTTCCTTTCATGGAATCTGTAATGTGCTCGGATCTTGATGTGGAAAAATTGGCAAAGCCCTTTGAATTTTCATTAGTTGGAAATTTTCCTTCGTCAGACTCTTGACAATATCCGATCCTTCTTTCATAGCCTAAAGCTTTTGAGTTTTCACTTGTCGGGTTGATCGATCTTAGGCATATCCTTATTGAATCAAATGATTTAGACTACTCAAGAGTCTTTGCTTGTCGCTCTACTTTGTGTACAATTATCAAATGAGGCTCTTGAAATGGTCACCTCTTTTGATGTCAAGAGAATCCCTATTGTTCCTTTATGGCTAGCCTTTCCAAACATGAGGATACGTTATGTTACCCATCAAGTCCTATTTGCGGTTGGGGCTCTCTTTGGTAGGCCCCTTCAAATTGATCAACCACCATGAATCTACCATCGGTTGCATATCTTGGATGAGATTGATATTACAAAAAAGTACCCTAAAGAAGTTTGGATCGATTGGAAAAATTTGGGTATAATCAGAAAGTGGAATTTGAAAATTTCCCAATTTTTTTCACACACTGTAAGATCCATGGTCATGATCACTCTGAATGCTTTGTGTTACACCCTAATCTTAAAAAGAATAAATTATCTAATCCAACTCTAGAAATGAAAAAAACCAATAAGTTCACTTATGTGCCTAAAGCTACTCAAAATGGAACTCACCCTCCTACCCCTACTCCTTTACTATCTACTGATTTGCCTATTGTAAAATAATTTGAGCTTGGTAAAAATAATGATATTGAGGTTTGTGAGAAAACTAATGATAACTTAATTAACATTACTCCTACTTGTAATAATTTGACATCACAAGACAATTCCTTGACTCATATGAATCATAATGGTGATTAGAATGGGAATATCAAGTTGGATCAAAATCTTAAAACTAATTCTGGAATTGTTCTAAAAAATGTTGATACTTTGGTGACGGACCAAAATCTGAATAATCATCATGGAAATGAGAATGAAATTTGTGCTATTAATGGTGTCACAACCTCTCCTTCTATTACCCTACAGTGATATCTAATCCAATTTCTCAACTAACTCGATGAAGAAGGAGAAATCACCATTAGGAATGCTTTGACAGATACTGCTCCTATTTTGAATATCACCAACCACTCCTTTCTGATGGAGATACATTAGACATATATAGGCCTTTTCAAACTGTTATTAAAAAAAATCTCTTAAAGCTAGAATGTTCATTAATAGCTCCACTAGAACTAATCTATCTTCTCTAACTTCCTACAAATAATTGCTTCATGCTCTCTTTTTCTTTGCCTTCAATTTTTCTGTTATCTCTTTTCTTTTCTTTGACTTATTATGATCAATTTTCTTATTTGGAATGTTGATGGGACTCTCATTACAATCATGTTAGAAGCCTTTATCATAACATACTTGTTATTATTGAGCCATTCATTCACTCTAAGATCCCATGTTGCTAGAACACTTGGCTTTCAAAATTTCTTTTATAATATTAGTAATAAAATTTGGTGTTTTTGGAATAATTTAATCAACATTTCTATCCTTGATGATCTCGAACAATTGGTTAATGTTCAAATCTCATTGAGTAAATTTTCTACTCTTGGTTCCTTTATCTATGCTTCTTGTAATAAAGCTAGTAGGAACATCCTTTGGGACAAGAACCTTGCCTCCTCGGTTAACAAACCACGGTTGGTTGGGGGTGATTTCAACACTATTATCGCTTCCTGGAAAGGAGGGAGGCTCTCTAACATCCATTCCATGGAAGATTTCTCTAATATGATCCTCAATTTCAACCTGATTGATATTGGTTTTTCTGGCTCTAACTATACATGGCATAACTCTAGACTTTGGCAGTGGCTTGATAGGACCCTCTTTAATTCTCTTTGGATCATTCAATGGCCCCTCACTTCTATTGAGCATTTAAGCAGAGCTTTGTCTAACCATGCTCCACTTTTGATCTCTATCAAAACTTCTTCCAGTAATCTTTCCTCCCCTACTCCTTTTAGATTCCAAAATATGTGGACCCAACATCATGATTTCATTAATGTTATTTCCATTAATTGGATGGCCCCTATTCACCCAGATAATTCTGTTAAAGGCATGATTCGGCTTTGGCTTAAGCTCAAAAGACTTAAACAAAACCTAAATTGGTGGAAAACATCATTTTAAAATCTTTTTTTACCAATCTCAAAATTGAACAATTAGTTTGCTCCCTTGAAGATGTAAGCGATCTAGTAAGCTTGATGAGTTGAACACTTCTAAAGATAACTTAATTAATTATGAGAATATGGAAACCTATTGTCAAAGGCAGCTAGCAAACATATTCGATGGTGATAGAAATACAAGGTATTTCCATGCTCTTTTTTTTTTAAAAAAGGAAAACCTTAAACTCTATTCAAAAAATAAAAAATATTAATGGTAGCTGGATCACTAATAATAATAAAATTAAAGATTCTGTCATACAACATTTTCAAAATTTATTAAACATCAACCCTCCCTTAGAAGACCTCTCCAACACACACACGATCCTCATGATTACTAATGATGAAAATCATTTACTCACTTTGTCCTGAGATTAGTAGTACTCTCAATAGCATGAACAACTCATTGCTACGATGGCTACGACCCATTTCTTTCAGCATTGTTGGCCTTTATTAAGTCGACCTTGTTGATGTTGTTGTTGACTTCTTTGATGGCGACTTTACAGATACTTTTCTAGCACTTCAATTGCCCTCATTCCAAAACTAATAATCGATTCTTGGGAAGATTTTAGACCTATCGCCTTTGCACCTTCTTTCAAAACTCATTGCTAAATTAATTAATAATAGGATAAGTCCTGCTCCCTAAAATTATTTCTCCCTAACCAAAGCGGCTTTGTTAAAGTAGAGTTATATCGACAATATCCTTTAGCCCATGGCTGGTTCATGATGATGTTCCTATTAGAGGTGGCAACATCCTCTTCAAACTGGATATCTCTAAAGCTTTTGATAACCTCTCATGGGATTCCTCTATCAAATCTTACATTTGTTTGGTTTTTCTGATAATTTCATCTGCCTCATCAAAAATTGCATTATCAATGTTTGGTTCTCTGTTATTATGAATGGTGAGTCCCTTGGTTTCTTTACTTCAAGGCATGGCTTGAGATAAGGAGACCCCCTTTCACCCTCACTTTTTTATTATTCTTTGTTGAATATCTTTGAAGCTGAATGATCTTTTCTACAAAATCCTTCCATGTATTTTAAAACTAAAGGTGGTCTTCTCTCTCATCTTAGCTTTGATGACTTTATAATCTTTTGCAATGCCTCTATTATATTAAAACTATTAAGAGCTAAATAAATTTGGCAGTGGTCTCTTTCTCAATGAAGAAAATTGTTTCATTCCATCCTATAAAATCCCTTCTAATAGGATCAATCAAATCTTGAGAATTTCTAATTTTCAGCAACATCAACTTCCCATTAATTATCTTGGGGCTACGCTTTTTAAAGGTCAGAAAAGATCTCATCTTTTTGATGTTCTAATCCAGAAAATCTCTAATAAAATTTCTGTTTGGGAATTCCATTTATTCTCTTTCGGTGGTAGGCTCACTTTTATTAAGAGCACTCTTAACTCCATGCCTTTATATCTCCTCCAAACCATTGTGACCATTTCTATCATTAACGATTGCCTCATTAAATAAATTTTTTTTGGGGCTCTAATAACTCCTCTAAGAATGCCTTTGGACCTCTTGGTTTAAAAGTTGTGGCATACTAGTTGAAGGTGGCCTTGGATGTAAGCCAATCAAAGAAGCTATCCCTACCTTTTCTTATAAGCTTTGGTGTAATTTTAGGAGTAACAATAGTCTTTGGGCTAATTTCATGACTGTTAAATATTGCCAAGGTAAGCACCCCCTCATTTGTCCCTATAAAGCAAAAGACTCTCCTGTTTGGGAAAGACTTTGTTCTGTCAAATGGGATACAAAATCCTTAATTTTTTGGGGGATTAACTATGGCTCCTCCTTTTGGCAAGATAAAGCTTGGATGTGGGTCCATTGATGACTTACTTTCCATTCCCACTCTATTAAAGTGAAATCTTTCTGGTAGAATAATATGTGGAACAATAGTAAGCTTATTGATTATATTCCTTCCTTTCTCTTAAACAAGCTTACTACTATTCCTATCATTCCTACCAATCAAGACTAGATCCTTTTTAAGCTCTCACATAATGGTGATTTCAACTTTAAAATGTTGGATTCACATTAAAGAAACTCATGATTCTTCCAATGTGTTTTCCAACTATGGAATAACACTATCCCTACTTATTATGTTCTTACTTGGCATATTTTGAAAAACTTCATCCCTTGATTCCTTGTTGTGGGGTAAAGGCTTTCAATTACCTTCAAAATGCCAATGCTGCTTTCACATTGAGAATGTGAACAATGTTTTTGTTAATGGGGCCATTGCTTCTAAACTTTGGATTTTGTATGATGACCTCTTTAACATTGTCATTTTCAATGGCTCCTTAACTTTATATCAACTTCTTGAAGTTTATTTTGACAACACTATTAAAGGTCACATTAAAGTCATAACTGCTATCACTCTTATTTGGTTCATATGGATGGACAGAAATGATGCAAAACATCGTGGGATCCCTATGAATCACATGAGGATAATTACTAGAATTAAAAAAAAAATTTGAGACATGTTCAATGCCAATCTCATTAACTACAAACAATTCAAAGGTTGTAAATTTGTGGCAATTGGGTTTTAACTTGCGGATCAACCCTCTTGTAAAATGACAAGATTGTATTGGGTAAAACCTCTTGATAATACTATTAAAATTAGCTTGATGGCTTTGTCTCATAAAGGTTCATGTGGTGGCATTTTAATCTTAATGGTAAAGTCTTATGTGCTTTTGCTTACCCCTTCTTGCTATTCCATTTCTTTGAGCTTATGGCGGTGTACAAAGCTCTCGATTTGCTTTCAAAATGGTTGGCTCAATATTTGGATTGAGGTGGATGCCCTCTGGCGATTGATCTTTTGACTTCCACCAAAATGACACTAATTGTACTACCTTCTTAAGCAACTAGAGCTCTTACCCAACTTAATTTTAGAATCACTCATGTATGGGTGAGGTAATGCATGTCTTGATTACCTTGCCCATCTGGGTGCTAGATTGGATGGTATAAACTTCTTTGATCAACTAACTCTACCTAAACATTTGCGTGGCTTGGTTAATCTGGACAATACTGGGCTCCCTTATCTCATAAAGTAATCTAACCTCATGCTTGATCTATTTCAATTCCTATTTAACTGCATGATCACTTTCTGTTCAGTGTTGTTATTTTCTTGGTATTTACTGATGCTTCACCTGGCTATCCCTTGGTGTTTTTTCTCGATTTTTTTGTGGCAAGTCTTTGTTGGTTTATTTGCATTAATTCTAATTGGGGCCTTCCTATTTAACTTTTTATTGTTATTCCTTTGGAATTTGCTAATGCATCATCCTTTTACTCCTTGGCCATTCTTTGAGATGTGTAACATCTTGGTTTACTTACCCAAATTGATTGGGGTTTCTTTATCAATGCTTATAAAGTGTTCCTTTGTTTGTTGTAGGGAGATATTTTATTTAATGCTTTATTTATTGCTGCTATACTCTTTGATCAACAGGGATAGATTTCTTTCCCTTTTCTGGAATTATATTATGGGATCCTTGCCTCATTGTTTAACTATTATACCTATGTATATCTTTATAGCTATTTTAAGCGATATTCATCTCCTATTATGTTGTTGCCTCTACTATGTCATTTCCTTATCTCCACATCACGTGGAGAGCTCTTGCACTAGCCTTGCTTTTATAACTCCTTCTGCATTGGAATTATCTGGACTTCAATATTCTTGATATTGGATTTGGCATAATATTTTGTGTTTGGCTGGGTATCAAAGATGACTTTGCTTTGAATCACTTAGTAATCTATGTTACTTGCTGGTGTATCTTATGTTGGATGCAATATCTCTCCTGATGTTTTAATTGCTGCTCTTTGGGTTAGTTTATTGTATGCTTACCTCCTCTTTCCTACCTTGGGAAAGACATAGCTTTTTATTATTAAGATCTCTTTGAAGGTTAATCTTATGGTTTTGTTTGTTGCTATTGTTCTCCACGAACTTCTTTGCTTCTTTTATTGCTTTTTTGGCTCTACTCTTATTCTGCTTTTGATTATTGAATGATGCTTTTTGCTTTGATTTATTTCTTTTATTAAATTGCTTGTACCAGCTATTTGATCATTTCCCTATCTTTCTGGACTTCTTGTCTATTTGCAATTGGAGGTTTTGGCCTTTATTGTATCTTGGTTGTTGGATTACATGGAACATTGAATCCTTTGTTATCTATTGTTGTCTTGCTTATTCAGCATGGTGCTTTGCTGTTTTCTTTTGGAGTTGCTTTGCTATTTTCTTTGGCTACCCTCATTTTGTCTATTTGCAATGGGTGGTTTTTTTTTTATTCTCTTGGATGTTGACTTCTAGCTCATTGATTCCTTTTGTCCACTTGCTACGGGTTGTCTTTCCTATTCTAGGTCCTTTTGGGTTGTTTTGTGATTGGTTTGGCTAACCTCATTTCCCACTGAGAGAGGTTGCTTTTTCTTGTTTTTTGTTATCTCATTGCAGGTTTTGACTTTCTTATTGGGTTTTCAGTATGCTTTCCCTGAGATTGTGGTTTAGCTTCATGCCTAATCACCCCTTTCTGGAAGGGTTTTATTCTTGGTTATCTTCTGAACCCCTTTTGTCTCTATCTCTCTACTTTATTTTTTATTGGAGTTTTATATGATGGGTGCTTTAACTGTTCTACTTTCTCCATTGTTGGCTTTTGGATTTTCGGGTCCTTTATCTAGTAGGTTATCTTTATGATTGTTGGCTATTGCTGGTCTTTTGATTTTCGCTTTTCTTTGTTTCCATCGAACTGTTGGTTTCACTCTTCTATTTTTCCACTCTAGTCTTGGCCAAGCCTTTTCCTATCTACTGAAATTAATGTTTATATTTTATTTTTTGATTGGGTTGGTTTTTGGCCAACTTGCTGCTATTTTATCTCTTGGAGGTTGGCTGATCCAGATTACTTAATCTTATGTCCGACTTCTTGCTTCTGAGGTTGTCCATCCTGTTCAGCAGGGTCATTTTGATGTTATTTATTTTACTATCCCTTTGATTGGACTTTCTTATTGCTTTAGCGAGGATCTAGGTTTAGTTTGCCGGCTTATCTTTACCAGAGGGACTTTTCTCATCTTTTGAACACCTTATTTTCATTCTACTTATCGCCTTCTAACGAGTTTTATATAGTGGGGGTAATAATTGTATTGCTTATCTTGTTGCCTTTGGATTTTGGTCCTTTATCCAGAGTTGTTTTTTTATGATTGTTGGTTGTTTCTTTTTTATGGTTATTGGCTTTTGGGTTTTCTTTATTATCAAGAGCACTAACTTCATGATGCTCTTTTTTCCCTCTTGGTTATGCTAGATTTATGCAGATCATTGTGATTATGCTTTTGCCTCTCTTGATTTTAATCTTTGCACTATTTAATCTCAATGGATGGATTTATGGAAAACTAGCTGGATATTACTATCATGGCTGTTGGCTGAATTGGATTATTGAGTTTAATGATAAGTAAGATGCTTCTGTTGTGTTATCTCTGATTGCCACTTATTTGAGTTATTTGTGGTGGGGATTAGCCCCTTACCTAATTCTTCATACCTGCTGCTATACTCCCATTTCCTGTGGTAATTTGGGCTTAGGATATGTTGCTTCCTTTTATATTTGCTGCTTTTTAATTTCTGAATCAAGGAGGTTATTAAGGGCTGCATTACTTACATTCTTTTACTGTTGGCTAAACTAGATTATTGAGTATGATGATAAGCAAGCTAATCCTGTGGTGTTATCTCTGATTGTCTCTTATTGGAGCTGTTTGTGGTGGGGAGCTGCCCTTTACCTATTTCTTCTTATCTGTTGATGTATTCCCATTTCCTGTGGTAATTTGGGATTGGGGTTTGTTGTTTCCCTTTATAATTGTTGCTTTCTTAATTCTAAAACAAGGAGGTTGTTAAGAGCTGCATTACTTACATTCTTTGGTTATCCTTTTCTAGAAATAACCACGAATTGCTTCTTATTTACCAAGTATATTTATTATTGTCCTTTAGGCTTGGAATGGGGTTAATTCCATGCTCTCTTGTGTTGCTGGTTTGGTTTCTTGAGAATTTCTTGTTTTCTTGGTGACTCTTCTTCTTGGTCTCATTAATCCTTTAAATCTAGTTAAAATCACGGATGACATTGATGGCTCTCTTTCATTTGAGTTGGGATTATCATGCCATGGAGCTAATATGATGACATATAATTTGCATGTGATCCCTTACCCACTTTTTTTCTCTTTCTTTTTTCTTTCTTCTCTGCTTTGCCTATGTTTGCAAGTGTATCCAGATCTTCATCAAATGTTTGCTATGGGTTTGTTGGCTATGATGGTTTGTGATGATTTCACTCCTTTTGGTTTAGTAGTAGCTCTTGTGATGTAACCCCCTGAAGTTTGGATGCTCATATTTGCATCCCAACTTATTGTGAGCACGAGCCACCTCTATCACCTCTTTATTATTACCATTCTCGAATTTGCGGTCTTTACCACTTTCTCTATATTACCTTAACTTCTAACTTTCTTCACAATCTTGCAGTGCTTTTCCTTTTTTTTTTGCGGGTTACTCCATTGTGTCATGCATTCTCACATCTGAGAACATTGTTATCCTTCATTTGCTTATATATGTTAATCAATTTGTATCTTTTGCTTGCTTAACTCTTTTCTTTTGCTTTTCGATGTACTTAGATAGGGGATTTACTCCCTAGGCTGATTGTAGCTCTTTGGGCAGTAGTTTTGGAGTTTATCCCCTTTAAGGACCTTGTAACCTTTCTTTTGTGGCAATAAAATTCCCCCTATATGGGGTTACCCCCTCCCTAAGCTAACCCTAAACCTTAAAAATCCTGAACCATAAAGCTTATACACTAAACCCTAAACCCTAAACTTTAACCCTA
Source organism: Cymbidium sinense (assembly GCA_021442155.1). Taxonomy (NCBI): domain Eukaryota; kingdom Viridiplantae; phylum Streptophyta; class Magnoliopsida; order Asparagales; family Orchidaceae; genus Cymbidium; species Cymbidium sinense. Next base: position 198,742 of record JAKCPB010000741.1, on the reverse strand, counting down.
AACCCTAAACCTTAAAACCCTAAACTCTAAACCCTAAGCCCTACAAACATAAAACCTAAACCCTACAAACCTAAACCTTAAACCTAAACTAAATAAAACCAAAATATAAAATAAATAAATAAACCTAAACCTAAATAAATTAAAAAAAATTAAATGAAACCTAAATTCAAACCTAAACCTAAACTAAAAAATAAAATAAAAATAAAATAAACTAAGATTAAATAAAGAAAAGCTGCTAAACTAAAAGTAAAATAAACTTAAGAATAAAAACAATAAAATAAAATGAAAATAAAATAAAATAAAATAAGCCTAAAATAAAATATAGTAAAACCTAAACCTAAAAATAAACCTAAAATAAAACCAAAAATAAATAAAAAAATAAATCTTAAACCCTAAAAAAAATAACCTAAACCTAAAATATAAATAAAATTAAATAAACATAAACCTAAACTAAATGAACTAAACTAAAATAAATAAAACCTAAACCTAAACCTAAAATAAACTAAAACCTAAACTTAAAATAAAATGAACTAAAATAAACCTAAACCTAAACTAAAATAAAACCTAAAAATAAACCTTAAATAAAAAACCTAAAACCTAAACCTAGAAAATATTATAAAACCTAAACCTAAACCTCAAAATAAAATATAACATAAACCTAAAAATAAAATAAAGCTAAAACTCAACTAAAAAAATAAACTTAAACCTAAACCTAAACCTAATAGTAAAACTAAAATAAAACCCTAAATTAAATAAAAATAAAATAAACCTAAATAAAATTAAAAAAAATAAACTAAAATAAAATAATAAACAAAATAAACCTAAACTTACCAGTTTACATAATTTACAAAAGAAAAGCCTAAACTCGAAATATGAAACCCTAAACCCTAAACCCTACACCATAAACCCTAATCGTAAACCCTAAACCCTAAAAGCAAATAAACCATAAACCCTAAACCTTAAACTCCAAACCCTAAACCTAAAACAAAACTAACTAAATAAATTAAAAAATAAACATAAACCCTAAAACCTAGTAAACCTAAACCTAAACCCAAACCCTAAGAATAGGCAAAACCTTGAGAACATTACGGTCCAAGCTAGGCTGACTAGATATGGTGAGGAGGCTGGGTTGTTATCTCTATGGCGGTGAGGGATCACGGAGGTGGGTGAGATATTGAGGTGGTGGTCGGAGAAGTGGTTGTTATGGAGGTTAGTGATATGATGGTGGATCCCGCTACTAGAGGTCATGGTGGTTATAATAAGAAATAAAATAATCTATATGGAACTGCCTAAAAAAATTCTAATTTGGGTTTTATTTACTCTAATGCTTTGATCTATGTCATCACTTATGTCAAAACATGGTGTTACTCTGATGAAATTAAAAAAGAAGAAATGTTGAATCATCTTATTATAAAAAAAAACAAAACCCTAAAACATGAACCCTGACTATAACCTAAAACCTTAAATGCTAAACCATAAAATTTAAACCCTAAACACTAAACCCTAAACCCTAAACCATAAACCCTAAACCTAAAATTGTATAAACCTAAAACATAAACCCTAAACTAAACTTAAACCCTAAACCCTAAACCAAACTAAAACCCTAAACCTTAAATCTTAAACATAAACCTATAAATTAAACCTACTCTAAACCTAAACTAACCTTAACCTAAACCCTCCTAAACCCTAACCTAATGCTAATAAACTAATCCTAAACCCTAAACCTAAACTAAAACCCTAAATCTTAAACCTAAAACCATAAACCTAAATAACTAAACCAAAATAAACTTAATCCTAAACCTAAATTAAAAAATAAAAACACTAAACCTAAACCTAAACCCTAAACCCTAACCCTAAACCCTAAACCCTAAAACCCTAAACTCTAAACCCTAAACTCTACAAACTTAAACCCTAAACCCTAAACCTTATAAACCTAAACCCTAAACCTAAACTAAAAAAAACATAAATATAAAATAAATAAATAAACTTAAACCTAAATATGTTAAAAAAATTAAGCAGAAACCTAAATTGAAACCTAAACCTAAACCTAAAAATAAAATAAAATAAATAAAAATAAACTAAGATAAAATAAAGAAAAAGCTAAGCTAAACTAAAAGGTAAAATAAACTTAAGAATAAAAAACCTTGATAAAATAAAAACTAAACATAAAATCAAAATAAAATAAGCCTAAAATAAAATATAGTAAAAACCTAAACCTAAAAAATAATCCTAAAAATAAAACCTAAAAATAAATAAAATATATATCTTAAACCCTAAACTAAAAAAAAACCTAAACCTAAAATATAAATAAAATAAATAAAATTAAATATAAACCTAAACTAAACTAACTAAACTAAAATAAAAACCTAAACCTAAAATAAACTAAACCTAAACCTAAACCTAAACTAAATAAAAAAATAAAATGAACTAAAACCTAAACCTAAACTAAAAATAAAACCTAAAAAATAAACCTAAATAAAAACCTAAAACCTAAACCTAGAAAAATATTATAAAAACCTAAACCTAAACCTTAAAATAAAAAATATAACATAAACCTAAAAAAATAAAATAAAACTATAACTCAACAAAAAAATAAACTTAAACCGAAACCTAAACATAAACTTAATAGTAAATGAAAATAAAAACTCTAAACTAAATAAAAATAAAAATAAACCTAAATAAAAACAAAAAATAAAATAAACTAAAATAAAAAAATAATCTAAATAAACCTAAACTTACCAGTTTACATAATTTACAAAAAAAAAGTCTAAACCTGAAATCCAAAACCCTAAACCCTAAACCCAAAAATAATCCTAAATCCAAAAACTAACCCTAAACACTAAACCCTAAAAAACCCTACACCCTAAACCCTAATAGTAAACCCTAAACTCTAAAAGCATAAATGCTAAAACCCTAAACCCTAAACCCAAATGCTAAACCCTAAACCTTAAACCCCAAACCCTAAACCTAAAAAAAAACTAAATAAATAAATTAAAGAAAAAACATAAACCCTAAAACCTAATAAACCTAAACCTAAACCTAAACCTAAGAATAAAAAACCTAACATTACCCTACTTAAATAAAAATCCATCTAGGTGCTAAATATTGTGGTGGTGATCGAGAAGTGGTATAAAAATGGAGGTTAAAGTCATCTAAACCTATATGATGGCGATCCTAAGGTCGTGGTGGTAAACCTGAGAAACTAAAGATTAACTGAACCCGCTATGAAACTCCCATAATAAAGTTTTGTGGTTTTGATTTAAACTAATGCTAATTTTTATCTATGTCATCACTTATGTCTTAACATAAAAGATAAAATTAAATAGAAAAATGTTGAATCTTAAATAGATTAAATAAAAAACCCTAAAACATGAACTTTAGACCTAAAACCTAAATAAAATGCTAAACCATGAAATCCCTAAACCCTAAACCATAAACCCTGAAATCCCTAAACCCTAAACCCTAAACCATAAAACCCTAAACCCTAAACCCTATAACCTAAACCCTAATCCCTAAACCTTAAACCCTAAACCCTTAACCCCAAAGCCTAAACCCTAAACCCTAAACTAAAATAAACCCTAAAAAGCTAAAAGCTAAACCTAAACTAAATACAACCTAAAATAAAAAAATAAAAACTTAAACCAAAATAAAATTAAAAATAAAATAAAATAAAAACATAAACTAAAACCTAAACCTAAACCTAAACCTAAACTTAAAGAAAATAAAATAAAAAATAAAACTAAACTAAAATAAAATAAATAAAACCTAAACTAAACTAAAAATAAAACTAAATAAAATAAAACTAAACTTAAAATAAAATAAAATAAACCAAAATAAAATAAAATAAAACTAAACCTAAAAGTAAACCCAAACATAAACCTAAAATAAGTAAAAAAATAAAACCTAAACCAACAAAAAATAAACCAAACCTAAAATAAAATAAAATAAACCTAAAGTAAATAAACTAAACTAAATAAAAATAAAAAATAAACTTAAATATAAATAAATAATAAAATAAACTAAAATAAATATAAAATACTAAATAAACTAAATAAACTTAAACTTATACTTTTACTTAATTTTATAAAAAAACCCTAAACCCTAAATCCTAAACCCAAAACCCTAAACCCTAAACCTAAACCTAAACTCTAAACCATAACCCTAAACACTAAACCATAACCTAAAACCCTAAACCAAAAACTAAACCTCTAAACACTAAACTCACAACCCTAAAAAAAAAAACCTAAAGGCACATGTAACTGAACGTTCTAAATAAACCATAAACCCTAAACCCTAAACTAACCCTAAACCCTATGAATGAGCATAACCTTGATGGCAGGAACATCATCATCATCAAGGCTCAATCTAGATCTGGTAGTGGAGGCTAAGGAAGAGGCAACCTCCCCTTCAAGAGAGTACTTTTTGATGAGTTCAATATCAATAAGGGATAAGACTTGTCTATTTTAGACCTTTATTAATATTGACTCATCCTCCAAACATGCCTACTCCTTAGCAAGCATGGGTAAAGCATACATTATGATGTTCTCTCCTTGACGAATCTTATAAATGGTAACCTCTAGGATTTGGATCAATAACTCCATGGTGTACTTATGGTAATGATGGATCTTGGGCTTTATAACTTTATATGACTCAACAATTTGGCTGATAACTAGCTCAAAATCCCCAAAGATGTTGATGTTATGGATGCTTAGAGTGACATCTAACTCTAGACTGGCAATAAGAGCCTCATATTTGGCTTCATTATTGGTGCAAGGATTGGATAGATGATATGAGAATCTCATAAGATTACATTCTAGAGTTAAGAGATATATTCCTTCCTTTGCCTTTCCTAGAATAGTATATTATGATTCTTCTCCTCTTTAAGAGGAAGCCGCACCATCAAAGTACATCTCCTAGTAGTGAATGCTAGTATCCACTAAGTTCATAATTTTTTCATCAGGGAGATCATCACTAAGCAGATAGATAGCAGGAAGTTAGTGTGCTACTAAGAAATCTACTAACGTTTGCCTTTCACCACATGGAGAAGTATGAAGGTAATGTCAAACAATGAGAGGATCATGGAATGTCATGCCAACTATCTGGATAGCATTGATCATGTCATGAGATACTATAGTGGACTCATCCTAGATATTAAGTTCACCTTATGAGGAAGCATGTAGTGCTATAGTTTTTAGGATGCAAAGATTAATGCTAGGCAATGTTTCTCAATGAGTGGATAATTAGCCTCAGCAAGGATTAGATGACGGTTGAGGTAGTAGAGTGAAATTTCCTTCCCTTCATCATTGGCATGGGCCAACAAAGCACCAAGGGAGTCATCTAATACATCAATGTAAAGTATGAGTGGCATGCCCAGGATAGGGGCTGCTAGAACTGGAGGTGTCATCAGGTAATGCTTGATGTCTTTGAAGGCATGCTTACACTTATCATCCCACTTGAACTTGGCATCCTTTCTGACAAGTGCTGAGAATGGCTGACATCTTCATGAAAGGTTGGATTTAAAGCATCTTATATATGCCAATTTCCCGTGGAATGATCTGAGTTGAGTTAAAATTTTAGGGGGTGGCATTTTTAATATCGCCTTAATCTTCACAAGATTGATTTCAATTCCATGGTGTCGGATAACAAACCCAAGGAATTTCTCTACCCAAATGCATACCTGGGGTTCATTTTGAGTTTAAATTGTCTTAACTATTCCAAAACTACTCTCAAGTCAAAGAGATGGTCTTCCTTTTCTCTGCTTTTGATCAAGAGATCATCAGCATAACACTCAACTTGATGATGAATGAGTTCATCAAAGATTCGAGTCATAACCCATTGGTATGTAGCACTGGCAATTTTAAGGCTGAAAGGCATGACCTTATAATAATCGATTTTGATCATGGGTTCTAAAAGTAGTGTTTCTTTCATTTTCAGTGGCCATCTTTCTTTGGTTATATCCAGATGAGCCATCCATGAAAGAGAAAATTGCATGAGATGAGTCAATGTCCACCATCAGCTCCAGGATTGGTAGTGAAAATTCATTTTTTGGACATGCCTTATATAAATCTATAAAATCAAAGCATATGTGAATTTGTCCATTCTTTTTCTTAACTTGGATGATGCTGGCTAACCATGTATGGTATCTTTCTTTCGAGATGAAGCCAGCATTGATCAGTTTCTTGACTTCATAAATGACCTATTATTCTATGACAAATCACATGCGTCTAGGAGCTTTCTTGATAGGGTTAGCAGTAAGCTCTTTTGCTAATTAATGGATTGTTACATCAGGAGCCAATCCAAGCATCTCTTCATAATTCCATGCAAAGCAGTCCTTAAACTCAATCAATAGCATAACTATGTCATTGGTTTCAATTTCATTCAACAAAGAACTGATGTATGTCCTGCATGGATCTTCTTCAATTCTTAAGTTGATTTCCTTGAGCTTGTCGATGGTTTACTTGATCTCTTCTATAAACTCTAGTGACGCATCTTTGACTTCAAAATCATCTAGATCATCTCAAGTTTCTAAGCACAGCTCCTCATATTAGTTAATGTGATTGAAAAGAACCTATCAGATTCTAAATGATTGGTGATGACTAAGTAGTAATCTTCAACATCGACTGGACCCATTATTCTGAATCCTAGTCCCAGTCTTGATAGAGAGCTTTGTATTTGTTCTTCCATATTCTTTTGAAGTAGTCTGACCTATGCTTTGACCAAGTATGTGGGATTAACCCTTTCTTTGTTAAATTATGAACATAAGAAAAGTACCAATTAAAAGATAATTCTATTAAATATTTATATGAATCATCCTTAAGTTCTACATCAACTTCTTGACTTGAGGATGATGCTCCCAGGAAGAACCTCTGAGTCTTCACACCTATGGATGACTTAGGGGCTTTCTTAACTACCAAACCTTAAGCTTTTTGAGAGGAAAGTGGGGTTAGAGCTATGGTTCCCAACTGATGCCTAACTATTTCACATATAGACTTGGATACACTTATGCTTTGCTTTGGAGCCCGGACTTCATTTCTATCTAGCTCAAGTGTCACCTCTAAGGGAATATACTACTGAGAAGAGCTGGCTGGTGTGCTATCCATATAAGACTCATCCTATGAACTGGATTCAAAGTCTATATGAATAGAAGGTGTACTCCTGGTAGCTGGGACAAATCTTCTATTAGGTGACTTTTAAAGAGGCTTTTCACCCGTGGGACTTCCTCTAAACTAGCCTCTTCCTCTACCTGGTGGAGGTCAGGTCGTCCTATTCATATGTTCGAATGGAGTAATGAACTATGGGTGTAATTTAATGTCAGACTCAACTTCCTCCTCCATGTTTATTTTCACTCCCTTTTATTTTCTTTTTTGTTTTCTTTTTTCTTTCCTTTTTCTTTTTCTCTTTCCTTTTTTCTTTCTATTTTTTTCTTTTATTTTTAAATTTTGGCCAAGTTTATGAGAATAGACTTGTTGATTTTGAGGGAGGAAGTAAGCCGCATCCTTATATATGCCGACATCGTGAACTGTAAATGGCTTGAGATCTCCTTTGACACAGTAAACGATCCCAGCTCTCACGAACTTCATACACTGATGTGGAGAGGATGGAACTATGTTATTCTCATGTAAACCCTAAACCCTAAACCCTAAACCCTAAACCCTACAACCCTAAACCATAAACCCTTAACCCCAAACCCTAAACCTTAAAAACCTAAAAATCAAAACCTAAACTAAATAAAACCTAAAAATAAAATAAATAAAAAAACCTAAGCCTAAATAAAATAAAATAAAATAAAATAAATAAAAACCTAAACTAAACCTAAACCTAAACTTAAAAGTATAATATAAAAAAATAAACTAAATTAAAATAAAATAAACAAAAAACCTAAACAAAACTTATAAAAATAAAATAAACCTAAAAGTAAAAAAGTCCTAAATAAAATAAAAACTAAATGTAAAATAAAAATAAAATAAATCTAAAATAAAAGAATAAAACAAAATAAAACCTAAACCTAAATAAATAAAAAAATAAAACCTAAACCCTAAACTAAAAAAAAAACCTAAATAAAAAACAAAATAAAATAAACATAAACCTAAACTAAAATAAATAAACCTAAACCTAAACCTAAAATAAACTAAACTAAACTCTAAACTAAATAAAATAAAATAAACTAAAAAATAAATCTAAAACTAAACTAAAAAAACCTAAAAAACCCTAAAAAAAACTAAAACATAAACCTAAGAAATTAAAATAAAACCTAAACCTAAACCTAAAATAAAAATAAACCTAAACTTATAAAATAAAATAAAATAAAATAAACAAAAAATTAGCATAAATCTAAACCTAAACTTAAAAAATAAACTAAAATAAAAATGCTAAATTAAAATAAATAAACCTAAAATAAATAAACAAAACTAAATAAAAATAAAAAGTAAACCTAAATAAAAATAAAAAAATTTAAAATAAAATAAATAAAAAATAAACTAAATAATTAAATAAACATAAACCTACAAGTTTACTTAATTAAAAAAAACCCTAAACCCTAAACCCCAAACCGCAAACCCTAAACCCTAAATCCTAAACCCTAAACCCTAAACCCTAAAACTAACCCTAAACCTGTAACCCTAAACAACCAACCTTAAACCCTAAACCCTAAACCCTAAACCTACCTAATCCCTAAACCCTAAACCCTAAACCCTAAACCCTAAATACTAAACCCTAAAACTTAAACCCTAAACCCTTAAACTAACCCTAAACCCTAAACCCTAAAACCTAAAAACCCTAAACCCTAAAGCCTAAAGCCTAAACCCTAAACCCTAAACTAACCCTAAACCCATGATAACCCTAAACCCTAAAAGCCCAAAACCCTAAAGCCTAAACACTAAACACTATACACTAAACACTATACCCTAACCCTAAACCTTAATCCCTAAAACCTTAAACCCTAAAACCCTAAACCCTATACCCTAAACCCCAAATCCTAAACCCAAAAAAACCTAAAAACTTAATCCTAAGCTAAATTAAACCTAAAAATAAAATAAATAAATAAAACCTAAAACTAAATAAAATATAAAAATAAAGTAAAATAAAAAACCTAAACTAAAACCTAAACATAAACCTAAAATAAAATAAAATAAACTAATAAAATGAACTAAAATATAAAAATAAAAACCTAAACTAAACTAAATAATAAAATAAACCTAATAATAAAAAACCTAAACAAAATAAAAAGTAAATATAAAATAAAAATAAAATAAACCTAACATAAAATGAAATAAAAACTAAATAAAAACCTAAACCTAAAAAATAAACATAAAAATACCTAAAAAATAAATAAAAATTAAAACCCCAACCTTAAATTAAAAAAAAACATAAACCTAAAATAAAAATAAAATATACAAAATAAAATAAACCTAATCCTAAATTAAAATAAACTAAAAAAAAATAAATAAAACCTAAACTAAATAAAATAAAATAAACTAAAAATAAACTTAAAAGAAAAACCTAAAACCTAAACCTAAATAAATAAAACCTAAACCTAAAAAAAAAATAGAATCAAAACCTAAACTTAAAACTAAAATAAAAATAAACCTAAACCTAAAAAATATAATAAAATAAAACTCAACCAAAAAATAAAGTTTAACCTAAACCTAAACCTAAAACTAAAAAATAAACTAAAATAAAAAAACCTAAACTAAAATAAATAAACCTAAAATAAATAAACTAAACTAAATAGAAAATAAACCTAAATAAAAATAAAATAAATAAAATAAATGAAAATAACCATGAACCTTAAACCTAAAACCTTAACCCTAAACCCTAAACCCTAAAACCCTAAACCCTAAACCCTAAACCCTAAAACCTAAACCAAAACCTAAAAATAAAATAAAATAAAATAAACTAATCAAAATGAACTAAAATAAAAAAAATAAAATCCTAAACTAAACTAAATAATAAAATAAACCTAATAATAAAAAATCCTAAATAAAATAAAAACTAAACATAATTTAAAAATAAAATAAACCTAAAATAAAATGAACATAAAATAAAATCTAAATAAAAACGTAAACCTAAGAAATAAACATAAAAAAAAAACCTAAAAATAAATAAAAATTAAAACCCATACCTTAAACTAAAAAAAAACCTAAACCTAAAATAAAAATAAAATAAACAAAATAAAATGATCCTAGATCGAAATTGAAATAACATAAACTAAAACAAATAAAACCTAAACATAAACCTAAACTAAATAAAATAAAAAAAACAAAAACTAAACTAAAAAAATAAAACCTAAAAATATACATAAAATAAAAGCCTAAAACCTAAACATAAAAAATAAAATAAAAACCTAAACCTAAAACAAAAAATAAAAAATAAAACCTAAACCTAAAAAATATAATAAAAATAAAACTCAACAAAAAAATAAACTTAAACTTAAACCTATACCTAAACCTAAAAAATAAACTAAAATAAATAACCTAAACTAGAATAAATAAACCTAAAATAAATAAACTAAACTAAATAAAAAAATAAACCTAAATAAAAATAAAAAATAAACTAAAATAAGCATGAATCTTAAACCTAAAACTTAAACCCTAAACCCTAAACCTAAACCCCTAAACCCTAAACCCTACACCCTAAAATCTAAACTTAAACCTAAAAATGAAATAAAATAAACTAATAAAAATGAACTAAATTAAAATAAATAAAAACCTAAACTAAACTAAATAATAAAATAAACCTAACAATAAAAATACTAAATAAAATAAAAACTAAGCATAAAATAAAAATAAAATAAACCTAAAAAAATGAAATAAAATCTAAATAAAAACCTAAACCTAAAAAATAAACATAAAAAACCTAAAAATATCCTTAAATTAAAAAACAAACCTAAATAAATAAAATAAAATAAATAAAATAAAATAAACCTAAACTTGATTGAAATAAAATAAACTAAAACAAATAAAAGCGTAAACCTAAACCTAAAATAAAATAAAACAAACTAAAATAAACTAAAAAATAAAATGTAAAATAAACCTAAAATAAAAGCGTAAAACTTAAACTTAAAAAGATAAAAACCTAAATTTAAAACTAAAAATAAAAATTAAAATAACCTAAAAATATAATAAAAATAGAACTCAACCAAAAAACTTAAACCTAAACCTAAACCTAAACTTAGAAAATAAACTAAAATAAAAAACCTAAAATAAATAAACTAAACTAAATAAAAAATAAACATAAATAAAAATAAATAAAATAAAATAAACTAAAATAAACGTGAACCTTAAACCTAAAACCTAAACCCTAAACCCTAAACCCTAAACCACTAAACATAAACCCTAAACCCTAAAACCTAAACCTAAACCTAAAAATAAAATAAAATAAAATAAACTAATAAAAATGAACTAAAATAAAAGAAATAAAACCTAAACTAAACTAAATAATAAAATAAACCTAACAATAAAATCCTAAATAAAATAAAACTAAATAAAAAATAAAATAAAATAAACCTAAAATAAAATGAAATAAAATTAAATAAAAACCTAAACTTAAAATAAACATAAAAAACCTAAAATAAATAAAAATTAAAACCAAACTAAAAAAAACCTAAACCTAAAATAAAAAATAAAATAAAAAATAAAATAAGCCTAAACCTAAAATGAAATAAAATAATCTAAAATCAAATAAAACCTAAACCTAAACCCAAATAAAATAGACAAAATAAACTAAAATAAACTTAAAAAAAACCTAAAAAATAAACCTAAAATAAAACCTTAAACCTAAACCTAAAAAAAATAGAATAAAACCTAAACCTAAACTAAAATAAAAAAATAAAACCTAAACTAAAAAAATAATAAAATAAAACTCAACCAAAATATAAACTTAAAAACTTAAACCTAAACCTAAAAATAAACCAAAATATAAATAAATAAAAACCTAAAATAAATAAACTAGAATAAATAAAAAATAAACCTAAATAAAAATAAAAAAATAAAATAAAATAAAATAAAAATGAACCTTAAACCTAAAACCTAAACCCTAAAGTCCAACACCCTAAACCCTAAACCCTAAACCCCAAACCTGAGCCCTAAAAAACCCTAAACCACAATCCTAAACCCTAAACCCAAAAAAAAAATAATAATAAAAAAAAATAAAAAAAAAAAATAAATAATAAAAAAATCCTAAACTAGCCCTACCCTTAACCCTAGGCCATAAACCCATGACCCTAAACCCTAAACCCTAATTAATCTGACCCTTCTAACCTAAACTCTAAATAAAATGTAAAATAAAATAAAATAAATATAAAACCTAAACCAAAATAAAATAAAATATAAAATATAAAAACTAAAGTAAAATAAATTAAATAAATACATACTAAACTAAATAAAATAAAATAAATCTAAAAATAAAAATTATAAATAAAATAATAACTAATCGTAAAATAAAAATAAAATAAACCAAAAATAAAATAAAATAAAAACTAAATAAAAACCTAAACCTAAAAAATAATCCTAAAAATAAATAAAAACTAAAACCTAAACCATAAATTAAAAAAAAAACTAAACTTAAAATATACAAAATAAAATAAACATAAACCTGAACTAAAATAAACTAAACTAAATTTAATAAAACCTAATCCTTAAACTAAATATAATAAAATAAAATAAAATAAAAATGAACCTAAACCGAGACTAACAAACCTAAAAATAAACTTAAAATAAAAACATAAAACCTAAACCTTAAAAAAAAACCTAGACATAAATCAAAAAATAAAAAATAAAACTTAAACCTAGAAAATAAAATAAAAAATAAAATAAAAATAAAAAAATAAACATAAACCTAAACCAAAGCCTAAAAAATAAGCTAAAAAAAAACCTACGGGATATAGAGGTGGTGGTTGGTGCAGTGGTGGTTATGCAGGCGGGAGGAGCGACGGAGCTTACATGCATGTGGTGGTGGAGGGAGAGATCGGTGATATGATGGTAGATCTCAGTACTTGATAGGAGGGGGTGGTTCTGATCAGAACTGGAGAAACTGATAAACGGTCGATCCGATCTACTACTTATGGAACTGTGTCTTTAGAGTAGAAATGTTTCTACTTATCTATGGTTTTTGATTAGCTCTATGGGTGCTCATTTTTTATCTATGTCGTCGCTTGTGTCTTAAGAAACTTGGGGTGCTACTTAGTTAATGAAATATAAAAAAAGAAATGTTGAATCTGAATTTTTTCTATGTTAAAAAAAAAAATTTTTAAACCCTAATTCTTAAACTAAAACTTAAACCCTAAACCTAAAACTAAAACCCTAAAACTTAAACTTTAAACCCTAAACCCCAAACCATAAACACCAAACCCTAAACTATCCCTAAACCCTAAACCCTAAAAGCTAAAAACTTAAACCTAAATTAAATAAAAATAAAATAAAATAAATAAATAAATCTTAAACTAAAATGGAAAAATAAAAATAGAAAATAAAAACATAAACAAAACCCTAAACCTAAACCTAAAGAAAATAAAATAAAATAAAAACTAAACTAAAATTAAATATATAAAACCTAAACTAAAATAAAATAAAAAAATAAAATATAAAACTAAACCTAAAATAAGAATAAAATAAATAAATAAATAAATAAATAAATAAAACCTAAACATAAAAAATAAACCTAAAAATAAATAAAATGAAACCTAAAAAAAAAAAAGCAACATAAAATAAAAATAAAATAAACAAAATAAAATAAACCTAAACCTAAACTAAAATAAACTAAACTAAAATAAATAAAACCTAAACCTAAACCAAAACTAAAGAAAATAAAATAAACTAAAAATAAACCTAAACCTAAAATAAAGAATAAAACAAAAAAAAATACCTAAAATAAAACCTTAAACTTAACCTAAAAAATAAAATAAAACCTAAACTTAAACCTAAAAAAATAAAATATAAACCTAAAATAAACTAAAATAAAACTCAACTAAAAAATAAACTAAACCAAAAATAAACTAAAAAAAAAACAACTAAATAAAATAAAAATAAACCTATATTAAAATAAAAATGAAATAAATACAAACAAATAAAAAATAAATAAAATAAACTAAATAGACCTAAACCTACAAGTTTCCTTAATTTTAAAAAAAAACCCTAAACCCTAAACCGTAATCCCTTAACCATAAACCCTAAACCTACAACCCTAAACCCTGAACCCTAAACCTTAAACCCTAAAACCCTAAACCCCAAACCTAAAACCCTAAACCCTAAACCATAAACCCTAAACCATAAACCATAAACCCTAAACCCTAAAACCTAAACCCTAAACTCTATACTAACCCTAAACCCTAAACTAACCCTAAACCCTTAGAATGGGCAGAACCTTGATGGCAGGAACATCACCGTCAACTAAGCTCAGTTTAGATTTGATGGTGGAGGCAAAGGCGGAGGCGGCGATTATTGCAGTGGTGGTAGGGGATCTAGAGGTGATGGTGGATATGTAGGTGGTGGTCAAAGCAGTGGTGGTCATGGAGGTAAGAGGAGGGATTGAGGTTACAATCATGGTGGTGGAGGAGGGAGAGATCGAGGATATGATGGTGGATCCTACTATTCGAGAGGCTGGAGTGGTTCTGATGGGTATTGGAGAAACAAAAGAATGGCTGATTCAATCTGGTGCTTATGGAACTAAGTAATTATAGTAGAGATGATTCTACTATTCTAGGGTTTTTGATTTGCTCTATGGGTGCTCATTTTTGATCTATGTCATCGTTTGTGTCTTATAAAACTTAGGGTGCTACTTGGTTGATGAAATCAAAAAGAAAAAATGTTGCATATGAATTTATTCTCAATTAAAAAAAACATTAAACCCTAAACCCTAAACTAATATTTAAACCCTAAACCTAAAACCTAAACCCTAAACCCTAAACCCTAAACACTAAATCTTAAACCCTAAAAACCCTAAACACTAAACACTAAACCCTAAAACCAAACCCCTGAATCCTAAACCCTAAACCTTAAATCCTAAAACCCTAAGTCCTAAAACCTACAACCTTAAATCCAACCAGACCCCCTCCCCTCACCCCAAACCCTAAAACTAAACCATAAACCTTGAAGAAATATGTCATTAGAAGTAGATCTAAATAATGACCTAATCTAACAAAGTTATGGCAGCTAAAGAAAATGTCTCCAAGAGACTTTCCCTTAATTATTAGAGATTTGAATACCCTAAACCCGAACCCTAAATCATATTATAATACCATATATTATAGTATAATGTAGCATCATATATTTGAGCATGTAGTGATGTGTTTTGGATGTTATAAGATGTTTTAAAATGTTTTAGTATATTATGATATTGCCCTATAGTCTATATTAATATAAATCATAAAAATATTGATTTATTAAATTTGGTGATGAAAATTTACTAAATTTGAAGTGGGAATTAGGTTGTTGTACCAAAGGTGTGCTATGCCACTTGTAGTCGAAAAAGTAAGATTTTATGTTCAAAATAAACATTATATGTTGTAGCATAGTATATCATAATATATCATAATATATTGTTCTGCACATTTTAAATTCTTGTAGTATTTTATAATCATGCAGTCAAGCCTACACTAGCATTATTTATAAAAATGTTGATTTAGACTTAAAAATGGTGGAATTTGGCCAAATTCATAATAGGCAGAGCATGGCATCATAATATATTATTTCAATTTAAATTATGTAAGTGATACGACTAAAATCTATAGTATTTTATTTTTTAGACTAATTTTATGGTTTTTTTATCTTAAGCAATCCCTTATGATGTGATATGCAATATAATATAAAATAATATGTTATAGTGTATTATAATATAGGATGCCACAACATAGTGTAGCATCATGCATTATAGCATACTATTGTGTTTTACTACTTGTTGTTTAGCATATTTTAGTTTCTTATAGTATGATGTAGTAGAGTTTGTATTGGTATAATTCATTAAAATACTGATTTATAGGCTAAGATGATGGGATTTGGCCAAATTTAAGGTAAGCTTTATGGAACATCATTGGGGGTGTGCTATGGTGTGTCATTTATAGCCTAAAATATAATAAATAAAAACCTAAGCTAAACTAAAAAAATAAAAAACTTAAATAAAATAAAACTAAACCTAAAATAAAAATAGAATAAAATTAAGAAAATAAAATAAAAACTAAATAAAAACCTAAACCTAAAAAGTAAACCTAAAAATAAAACCTAAAAAAAATTAAAATCAAAACCTAAACCCTAAACTATAAAAAAAACTAAACCTAAAATAAAAATAAAATAAACCTAAACTAAAAATACTAAGATAAATAAAACCTAAACCTAAACCTAAAATAAATTAAACCTAAACCAAACCTAAACTAATTAAAATAAATAAATTAAAAACTAAACTACTAAAAATAAAACCTAAAATAAACTAAAATAAAACTTAAAACCTAAACCTAAAATAAAATAAAATAAAACCTAAACCTAAAAAATAAAAATAAAATAAAAAAAAATATAAGAAAAATCAAACTAATTTAAAAAACATAAACCTAAACCTAAAAAAAAAATAAACTAAAATAAAAACCTAAACTAAAATAAATAAACTAAACTAAATAATAAAATAAACTTATAAATAAAATATTAAACTAAAATAAATAAAATAAAATAAATAAAATAAACTAACTGTGGGTTTGTTTAATTTAAAAAACTCACTAACCCAACCACAACTACCCAAACAGAGCTTTGGACCACCTAAACTCTAACCACCACACTAAACTATAAACCTAAACCTTAACCCTAAACCTGGACCCTAAACCTGGACCATAAACCCTAAATGCTAAACCCTAAAATAAACCAACCCAGGCCCTAAACCCTAAACCACCTGACCCTGAGCCCTAAATCCTAAAACAAATGAAAATGAAATAAAACTAAAATAAATAAACTACTAAATAAAACAAGGTTAAATAAAAATAAAATAAATTGACAAACAAAATAAACTAAATAAATAAATAGGCACACTGTCGGGTTTGCTTAATTTAAAAGGCCTGAGCCATAAATCCTACCCTACCTAACAACCCTGCCTAGCCACTTGACTTACCTGACCCTGACCCTAAACCTAAACCCTAAAACTAAAAGGTTGTGCCTTGAAACTAAATCTTAAACTATCACTACCCAAGGCCAAGATCATGGGGCCCTGACCACACACTGAGCCCTAGGCCAAACCTGACCCTACCCTAAAACCCTAGGCCCTGGGCCCTAAATCTGAGCCCTAAACCCTACCTAACCCTAAATCCACACCCTAACCCACAGACTTTCCCTAAACCCTACCAAACATAAACTAAATAAATGTGTGTATGCATAAACTAAACCTGGATAAAATAAAATAGACCTAAACCTAACATAAAATAAAATAAAACTAAAATAAAATAAAATAAACCTACTAAACTAAAAATAAAATAAACTTAAAACATAAATAAATTAAAATAACATAAATAAAATAAATATAAATAAAAGACTAAACTAAAATCTAAACTTAATAATAAAAAAGAAAATAAAATAAAATAAACCTAAACTAAGATAAACTAAATAAAATAAATAAAACCTAAACCTAAACCTAAAATAAATTAAACTTAAACCTAAACCTAAAAAATAAAATAAGATAAACTAAAAAATAAAATTAAACCAAAATAATAAAAAAAACTTAAAATAAACCTAAATATAAACCAAACGAGAACCTAAAATAAAATAAAACCTAAACCTAAACTTAAAAGAAATAAAACCTAAACTAAATATAAAATAAAAATAAGCTAAACTTAAAAGAAACTAAAATAAAAAACCTAAAATAAAATAAATAAACCTAAAATAAATAAACTAAGTTAAATAAAAATAAAAATAAACTTAAATAAAAATAAGAAATTAAATAAACTAAAATAAATAAAAAATTATGTAAATAAACCTAAACCTATCGGTTTACTTAATTTTTAAAAAAAACCCTAAACCCTAAAACAAACCCTAAACCATAAAAACCCTAAACTAACCCTACACCCTAAGCAAACCCTAAACCCTAAGTCATAAACCCTAAAAACTCTAAACTCTAAAGCCTAAACACTAAACCCTAAACCCTAACCATAAACCCTAAACCCTAAAATCCTAAACCCTAAAACCCTAAACTCTAAACTCTAAACCCTAAACTCTAAACCCTAAACCCTAACCAAAACTAAATAAAACCTAAAAATATAATAAAATAAAAACCAAAACTAAAACTTAAACCTAAAACTAAAAGAAAAATAAAATAAACTAAAATAAAATAAATAAAATCCTAAACTAAACTAAAAAAATAAAATAAACCTAAATAAAAGAAAATAAAATGTAAAATAAAAAATAAAATTAACCTAAAATAAAATAAAATAAAAACAAAATAAAAATGAAACCCAAAAAATAAACCTAAAATCAAACTTAAAAATAAATAAAAAATAAAACCTAAACCCTAAAACCTAATAAATCTAAACCTAACCCTAAACCTTAAGAATGGGCAGAACCTTGACGGCAGGAACATCATTGTGAACCGGGGCTCATCTAGATCTAGGTGGTGGTGGGGTGGTGGGGGATCTAGAGGTGCTGGTGGATGTGGAGCTGGTAGTCAGAGTAGTGGTGTTCATGGAAGCGGGAGGAGTGATGGAGGTTACAGTGGTGGTGGTGGAGGAGGTAGAGATCGGGGATTTGATGGTGGATCTCACTACTTGAGAGGGCAAGATAGTTCGATTTGAGCTGACGAAACAGAATCGATCCACTTATAGAACTATGTCTTTATAGTAGAGACGATTCTAGTTATCTAGGGTTTTAATTTGCTCTATGTGTGCTCATTTTTTATCTATGTCATCGCTTATGTCTTAGAAAACTTGGAGTGTTACTTGGTTGATGAAATCAAAAATAAGAAATGTTGAATATGAATTTATTCTCTATAAAAAAAAACCAAAAACTTTAAATCCTAAACTAAAACCTGAACCCTTGACCTAAAAGCTAAACCCTCAACCCTAACCCTAAACCTTAAAAACCCTAAACCCTAAAACCCTAAACCCAAAACCTAAAACCTAAACACTAAATCTTCAACCCTAAACCCTAAACCCTAAACCTAACCCAAACCCCAAACCTAAACCCTTAACTAACCCTAAATCCTAAAGATTAAAAAGTTAAAAAGGTAAACCTAAACTAACCAAAACCTAATAATAAAATAAATAAATAAAACTAAACCAAAATAAAAAATTAAATAAAATAAATAAAAACTTAAACTAAAACTGTAACCTAAACCTAAACTTATACCAAAAAAAATTTAAATAAAAAATAAAAACTAAACTAAAATAAAATTAATAAAAACCTAAAATAAATTAAAAAAATAAAAAACTTAAATAAAAAATAAACTAAACCTAAAATAAAAAAATAAAATAATCTAAAATAAAACTAAATAAAACCATACCTAAAGATTAAACCTAGAAATAAATACCTGGAATAAATAAACAATAAAACCTAAACCCTAAACTAAAAAAACTGAAACCTAAAATAAAAATAAAATAAACCTAAACCTAAACTAAAATTAATAAACGTAACCTAAACATAAAATAAACTAAACCTAAACCAAAACTTAAACCCTAAATAAAATAAAATAAAATAAAATTAACCTAAACCTAAAATAAAAATAAAACCTAAAAATAAACTTAAAAAAAAAATAAACCTAAAATAAAATAAAATAAAACTAAAAAAATAATATACCTTAACCTAAAATAAACTAAAATAAAATACATAAACTAAAATAAATAAACAAAAAGAAACAACAACAACAACAAGCCATTATCCCACTAAGTGGGGTCAGCTACATGAATCCTTCATCTCCATTGTGTGCTATTATGTGTCAAATTCTCATTCAATTCAAGTATATAAGTTCATTTTTTATACATTTTAACCCTGTCTTTTTAGGTCTACCTCTACCTTTCTTAACATAAGGTAATTTTAATGTATCTACTCTCCTAACCGGGTCATTGGATGACCGACACTTTATTTGGCCAAACCATCTAAGGCAACTCTCTCAAATGTTATCTGCCACTAGAGCTACTCCAACTTTTTCTCGAACATAAACGTTTCACTTTTATCTCTAAGAGTAAAGCCACTCATCCACCTAAGCATCTTCATCTCTACAACACTTAACTTAGTCTCATGCTTCTCTTTTATTGGCCAACATTCTACACCATAAATCATTGCAGGTCTTACCACGGTCTTATAAAATTTTCTCTTAAGTTTAAGCAGTACTATTCTATCACACGACAGACCAGATGCATTCCTGCGACATTCACATTTTGTGTTTAATGACTTATTCACCAAATGTCACAACACTACCACTATAACTTCTAGAACTAAAATTTCACTCCGTAAAATAAATTAAACTAAATAAGAAATAAACTAAATAAACCTAAACCTAATAGTTAACATAATTTAAAAAAAATTAAAAAATTAAAAAAACCCTATAACTAAACCTAAACCCTAAAACTAACCCTAAACCCTAAACCCTGGACCCTAAACCTACAACCCTAAACCCTAAACCCTAAATCCTAAAACCTACAACCCTAAACCCTAAACCTTAAACCGTAAATCTCAAACCCTAAACAATAAACCATAAACCCTAAAAACCTAAAAAGTGAAACCTAAACTAATTAAAAACTAAAAATAAAATAAATAGAAAAACCTAAACCTAAATAAAATAAATAAAAATAAAATAAAATAATAACCTAAACTAAAACATTAACCTAAACCTAAATGTCAAAAATAAAAAATAAAAACTAAACTAAAATAAAATAAATAAAAACCTACACTAAAGTAGAAAAATAAAATAAACTTAAAAATAAAAATACTAAATAAAAGAAAAACTACTCATAAAATAGAAATAAAATAAACCTAAGCTAAAATAAAATAAAATAAAAACTAAATAAACACCTAAACCTAAAAAACAAAACCTAAAAATAAATAAAAAATAAAACCTAAACCCTAAACTAAAAAAAAACCTAAACCTAAAATAAAAAAAATAAAATAAACCTAAACCTAAACTAAAATAAACAAAACTGAAATAAATAAAACATAAACCTAAACTTAAAAAAATAAACCTAATCCCTAAACTAAAATATAAAATAAAAAAATAAATTTAAACCTAAACAAAAAACTAAAACCTAAAAATAAAAAAAATAAAACCTAAAACCTAAACCTAAAAATAAAATAAAACCTAAACATAACCTAAAAAATAAAAAATAAACCTAGCCTAAAAAAATATAAAATAAAACTAAACAAGAAAAAAGAAACCTAAACTTAAAATAAAGTAAAAGAAAACCTAATCTAAAATAATAAACCTAAAATAAATAAACTAAACTAAATAAAAATAAAAAATAAACATAAAGAAAAATAAAAAATAAATTAAACTAAAATAAATAAAAAATAAACTAAATAAACCTAAACTTACCAGTTTATTTAATTTAATAAAAAAAATACTAAACCCTAAACCCTAAATCCTAAACTCTAAATTCTAAACTCTAAACCATAAAACTAACCCTAAACCTTAAACCTAAGCCTACAACCTTAAACCTACAACCATAAACCCTTAAAACCCTAAACCTTAAACCCTAAGACCTAAACATTAAACCCTAAACCCTAAAAACCTAAAAACCTAAACCTAAAGCAAATAAAACCTAAAAATAAAATAAATAAAAAAACCTAAACCTAAATAAAGTAAAATCAACACCTAAACTAAAATTGAAACCTATACCTAAAAAATAAAATAAAACTAAAATAAACAAAAAATAAATAAATAAAACCTAAAGTAAACTAAAAATAAAATAAAGCTAGAATAGAAAACATAACTATAATAAAACTAAAAATATAAAAATAAAATAAACCTAAAATAAGATAAAATAAAAACTAAATAAAAACCTAATCCTAAAAAATAAACCTAAAAATAACACCTTAAAATAAATAATAAATAAAACCCAAACCCTTAACTAAAAATAAAAACTTAACTTAAAATAAAAATAAAATAAATAAAATAAACCTAAACCTAAAGTAAGATAAACTAAATTAAATTAAATAAAATCTAAACCTAAACCTAAAATAAACTAAACCTAAACCCTAAACTAAATAAAATAAAATAATCTAAAAATAAACCTAAACATAAGCTAAAATATAAAACCTAAAAATAAACCTAAAATAAAAAGCTAAAACCAAAACCTAAACTGTAAACCCTAAAAACCTAAAAAAATTAAACTTAAAAATAAACTAAAATAAATAAATAAATAAATAAAATAAAAACATAAACTAAAACCTAAACCAAAACCAAAACTAAAACCTAAAAAAGAAAATAAAATAATAACTAAACTAAAATAAAATAAATAAAACCCTAAACTAAACTAAAAAAACTAAAATCTAACTAAAATAAAACTAAACCTAAAATAAAATAAACCTAAAATAAAATAAAATAAACACTAAATAAAAACCTAAACCTAAAAAATAAACCTAAAAATGAATAAAAAATAAAACATAGAACCTAAAATAAAAAAACCCAAACCTAAAATAAAAATAAAATAAACCTGAACCTAAACTAAAATAAACTAAACTAAAATAAATAAAACATAAACCTAACATAAACGTGAACTAAATAAAATAAAATAAACTAAAAATGAACCTAAACCTAAAGTAAAAAAAATATTAGGTAAAAATAAACCTTAAATAAAAACTTAAAATCTAAATGTAAAAAAATAAAATAAAAACCTAAACCTAAACCAAAAAATAAAAAATAAAACCTAACTTAAAATAAAATAAAATAAAACTAAACTAAAAAAATAAGCTGAATCTAAACCAACCTAAACCTAAACCTAAAAAAACAAACTAAAATAAATACAAATAAATAAACTAAAAAATTAAAATTAAAATACCTAAATAAAAATAAAAAATAAACTAAAATTATTAAAAAATAAACTCAATAAACCAAAACCTACCAGTTCACTTAATTTAAAAAAAATTAAAAAGATAAAAAAATAAAATAAAAAATAGAAAAAATTCCTAAACCCTAAACCTTAAACCCTAAACCTTAAAATTCTAAACCTTAAACCCTAAACCACAAAACCTAACCCTAAACCCTAAACCTTAAACTTTAAATGCTAAACCGATAACCCTAAACCTTAAAAACCTAGAAACCTAAAAACCTAGAAACTAAATAAAACCTAAAAATAAAATAAATAAAAAAACATAAACCTCAACAAAATAAACAATAAAATTAAATAAAAACTTAAACTAAAACCTAAACCTAAACCTAAACCTAAAAAAAATAAAATAAAATAAAAACTAAATTAAAATAAATAAAACCTAAACTAAACTAAAAAATAAAAAATCTAAATAAAATAAAAACTAAACCTAAATTAAAGAAAAAATAAATCTAAAATAAAATTAAATAAAAACAAAAATAAAAAGCTAAACCTAAAAACTAAAACTAAAAATAAATAAAAAATAAACCCTAAACCCTAAACTAAAAAGAAAACTATACCTAAAATAAAAATAAAATAAACCTAAAGCTAAACTAAAATAAACTAAACTAAAATAATTAAAACCTAAATTGAAAATAAATTAAACCTAGACTTAAACCTAAACCTAAACCTCAACTAACTAAAATAAAATAAACAAGAAAATGAACTAAACCTAGACTGAGAAATAATACCAAAAAATAAACCTAAAATAAAAACCAAAAACCTAAACCTAAAAAAATAAAATAAAAATCTAAACCTAAACCTAAAAATAAAAAATAAAGCCTAAACCTAAAAAATAAAATAAAAATAAAACTAAACCTAAACCTAAACATAAAAATTAAACTAAAATAAAAAAAACTAAACTAAATAAAAATAAAAATAAACCTAAATAAAAATAAAAAATTAAACTAAATAAAATAAACTAAATAAACCTAAACTTACAATTTTATGAAATTTAAAGAAAAAATAAAAAAAAACCCTTAACCCTAAACTTTAAAACTAACCTAAACTCAATGCTAAACCTACAACCCTAAACCTTAAACCTTAAAACCCTAAACCCTAAACACTAAACCTTAAACCATAAACAAGCTCTAAACCCTAAGCTAACCCTAAACCCTAAACCCTAAACCCTAAACCTTAAATCCTAAATCCTAAATCTTAAAAAACCTAAACCGTAGAGCCTAAACACTAAACCCTAAACCATAAACCCTAAATTCTAACCCTAAACCCTAAACCCTAAAACCCTAAACCCTAAACCCTAAACCCTAAAAACCTAAAAACCTAAATCAAAACTAAATAAAACATAAAAATAAAATAAATAAAAAACCTGAACTTAAATAAAATAAAAAATAAAAAAAACTTAAATTAAGACTTAAACCTAAACTTAAAAATAAAATAAAATAAAATAATAATAAACTAAAATAAAAGAATGTAAACCTAAGCTAAATGTAAAAGATAAAATATACTAAGAATAAGAAGCTTAATAAAATAAAAGTAAACATAAAATAAAATAAAATAAACCTAAAAGAAAATCAAATAAAACTAAATAAAAACTAAACCTAAAAAATATGCCTAAAATAAAACTTAAAATAAACAAAATATAAAACCTAAACCCTAGACTAAAATAAAAACTAAACCTAAAATGAAAAAATAAACAAAATAAAAACCTAAAACCTAAACCTAAAAACATAAAATAAAAACCTAAACCTAAACCTAAAAAATAAACTAAAATAAATAAACCTAAAATAAATAAACTAAAATAAATAAAATAAAAAATATAATAAAATAAAAATAAAAATAATAAAATAAATTAAAATAAACAAAATAAACTAAACCTACATGTTTGCTTAATTTTTATTTTTAAAAAGAAAACCCTAAACCCTAAACCTTAAAATTAACCCTAAACCCTAAACCCTAAACTCTAATAAACCCTAAACCCTAAACACTAAACCTTAAACCCTAACTCTAAACCCTAAAGCCCAAACCCTAAAAGCATAAACCCTAAAACCCTAAAACCTTAAACCCTAAACCCTAAACCCTAAACCCTAAACCCTAACCCTAAACCCTATGCTCGAAACCCCAAACCCTATACCTAAACCTAAAGTAACTAAATAAATTAAAAAATAAACCTAAACCCTAAAAATTAATAAACCTAAACCTAAACCTAAACACTAAGAATGGGCAGAACCTTCATGATAGGAACATCATAATCAACCAAGCTCGATAGATCCTAGTGGAGGCAAGGCATAGAGTGTGGTGAGGGATCTGAGGTGTATATGGAGGTGGTGGTCAAAGCAGTGGTTATGGAGGTAACACCATGGTAGGGAGAGATCGGGGATATGATGGTGGATCGTGCTACTCAAGAGGCTGGTGTCATTCTGATGGGAACTGAAGAAAATGAAGAACTACTGATCCGATCTGCTGCTTATGGAACTATGTCTTTGGTTTTGCTCTATGCATGATCATTTTTTATTTATGTCTTCATTTGTGTCTTGGAAAACTTGGCATGTTACTTGGTTGATGAAATTGAAATGAAGAAATGCTGAATCTAAATTTGTTCTATGTTTAAAAAAAACCCAAAACCCTTATCCCTAAACTATAACCTCAACCCTGGACCTAAAATTTGAACCCTCAACCCTAAACCCTAAACCCTAAACCCTAAACACTAAACCCTAAGCCCTAAAACCTAAACCCAAAACCCTAAAGCCAAAACCCTAAACCCAAAACCCTAAACCCAAAACTCAAAATCCCAAACCCTAAACCCTAAATCCTAAGAAGCTGAAAGCCTAAACTTAAACTAAATTGAACCTAAAAATAAAAAAAATAAACAAACCTAAACCAAAATAGAATAAAATAAAAGCATAAACTAAAACCTAAAACTAATCCAAAACCTAAAACTAAAATAAAATAAAAAATAAAAATAAACTTAAATAAAATAAATAAAACTTAAACTAAACTAAACATAAAAATAAAATAAAATTAAACCTAAATAAAATAAAATAAACCTAAAGTAAAATAAGATAAAAATAAAAAAAACCTAAATCTAAAAAATAATCCAATAAAATAAAACCTAAAAATAAATTAAAAAACTTAAGCCCTAAACTATTAAAAAAAAATAAACTTTAAATAAAAATAAAATTAACAAATAAAATAAACCAAAACCTAAACTAAAAACTAAACCTAAACCTAAACCTAAACTTAAACCTAAAAAAATATAATAAAATAAAATAAAAATAAAACTAAAAAATAAATGAAATAAAACCTAAAATAAACTAAAATAAAATAAACCTAAACATAAAAAACATCAATAAAATAAAAACTGAACATAAAATAAAAATAAAATAAACCTAAAATAAAATAAAACCTAAACCATAAACTAAAAAAATCCTAAACCTAAAAAAAATAAATAAAATAACATAAACCTAAACCTAAAGGAAAAATAAACTAAACTAAAATAAATAAAACCTAAACACAAACCCAAACCTAAACCTAAACCAAAACCTAAACTAAATAAAATAAAATAAACTAAAAATAATTGTAAACTAAAAAAAAATAAAACATAAAAATTAAACATAAAATAAAATCCTAAAACCTAAACCAAAAAAAAATAAATTATAAAATATAAACCTAAACATAAACCTAAAAATAAAAAATAAAACCTAAACCTATAAAAAAAATAAAATAAACAAATGATAAAATAAATAAAACCTAACCTAACCTAAAATAAAATAAAAAAATTTAAAAAATAAAACAAACCAAAAAATTTAAAATAAACCTATAAAAATAAAATATATAAACTAAAATAAATAAAACTAAATAAAATAAAATAAATCTAATAACTAAATAAAACCCTAAACCTCTAAACCTAAATAAACTAAACCCTAAACTAAACCTAAACCTAAAACTAAAAACCTAAACTACACCTAAACCTACCCTAAACCCTAAACCCTAAACCCTAAACCTAAAAAAATACCATAAACCCTAAACCTAAACTAAACCTAAACCTAAACCTAAGTAAAAAATAAATAAACTAAAATAAATAAAACCTAAACCTAAACCAAAAAAAATAAACCCTAAAACCTAAACCAAAAAATAAACCTAAACCCTAAACCAAATACCTTAAACCCTAAAAATCTAAAATCCTAAACCTAAACTAAATAAAAAAAATAAATTAAATAAGAAAAGCTAAACCTAAAAAAATTTAATTTAAAACCTTATTAAAACCTAAATATAAATCTTAAAATAAAATAAATGAAAATAAAATAAAAATAAAACAAAAATATAAACTAAACTAAAAAAAATAAAATAAACCTAAAAAAATATAAACCTAAATAAAATAAAACCTAAAAATAAAATAAACTAAACCTAGAATAAAATAAAATAAAACCTAAACAAAAAAATAAACCTAAAATAAATGAAAGTAAAACCTAAAACCATAAACTAAAAACTAAAGTTAAAATAAACATAATAAAATAAACCTAAACCTAAACTAAAATAAACTAACCAAAATAAAACCTAAACCTAAACCCAAAATAAACTAAACCTAAACCATAAACTAAGTATAATAAAATAAATTAAAATAAATCTAAACCTAAATTAAAACATAAAACCTAAAAATAAACCTAAAATAAAAATGAAAAACCTAAACTAAGAAAATATAATAAAAACCTAAACCTAAACCTAAAAATAAAAAATAAAACAAAAAACTTAAAAAAAACTAAACTAAACATAATCATAAATTTAAACCTAAATCTAAAATAAAAATAAATAAAATAATAATAAACTAAAATAAAAAATAAAAAAAAATAAACCTAAATAAAAAAAATAAAACTAAAATAAATAAAAAATAAACTAAATAAACTAAACTAAATAAAAAAAATAAACCTAAAACTAACCCTAAATAAACCATATACCTAAATAAACTAAAAAATATACCCTAAACCTAAACCAAACACTAAACCCTAAATAACCTAAACTAAATTAAAAAACCCTAAACACTAAAATTAAATAAATCTTAAACTAAACCTAAACCTAAACTAACCTAACCTAAACTAAATAACTAATAAATAATAAATAAACCTAACTAACCTAAAATAAACTAAACCTAAACTAAACCTAAACTAAAATAAAATAAACTAAAAACCCTAAACCTAAATAAAACCTAAAATCCTAAAATAAACACTAAACCTAAACACTAAACCTAAACTAAACCTAAACTAAACCTAAAATAAATAAATAAACCTAAACCTAAACTAAAACCTTAAAAAAACCTAAACTAACTAAAAAATTAAAAAATTAAAATAAAACAAAAAACCAATAAATAAAATAAATAAAATATAATAAAATAAAACCTAAACTAAACCTAAACCTAAATAAAATAAATAAAAAACTAAATAAATATAATAAATAAAACCTAAACTAAAAATAAATAATAAAACCAATAACACTGTTTTAAAAAGAATAGGTTATAAAATTTTAAAACCAAACTAATTTATTTTATTTAAACCTACTTAGCTAAACTTATTTATATAACTAATTTATATTTAAAAAAAACACTATATTTTAAAATTTTATGTACAATTTCATTTTCTAAAAAAAAAATAAGTTTTAAAATGTAAAAACTAAAAACTACCTAACTAAATTTTGATTTAAAGTTTAGGTTTTAGGTTTTGATTTTAAAGAGAATAAATTGATTCAACCTTTCTTCTTTTGATTTCATCAACCAAGTAACACACCAAGTTTTTGATGACACAACCAATAAAACCTAAAGCAAATCAAACCTTAGATATCTAGAACCATTTCTACTATAAAGACACAATTTGATAAGTAAACTATTGACCATTCTTGCTTTCTAATTCCCAAACCACCCTCTCTAAAGCGATCCATTATAATATCACCATCTCTCCTCCACCACCACCATAAAACCTTCCTAAAACCCATAACCACCACCTACTACCACCCATATCCACCATTACCTCCTATCCCCAACAAAAAAATAGCCTAAACCAATCTAGACTAAGCGGTTGATGGTGATGTTCCTAATCTAGGTTTACATATAAGGCATGATGCTAAAACCTAATGAGCATCTAAAACTATTCTATGGTTGGGCTTTATATTTTGAAATAATTTAATTTATTTGAGTTGAATTTTTCATTAGAAATTTAAGACTTATGATTCCACAACACAAGATTATGGAAATGCCTAAGAGATGAGGATTTAAACTAAATAAAATAAACCTAAAATAAAATAAAATAAAAACTAAATAAAAACCTAAACCAAAAAAATAAACCTAAAAATAAATTAAAAATAAAACCTAAACCCTAAACCAAAAAAAAAAAAACCTAAAATTAAAATAAAAATTAAAAAACAAAATGAAATAAACCTAAACATAAACTAAAATAAACTAAGCTAAAATAAATAAAACCTACACCTAAACCTAAAATAAATTAAACCTAAACCTAAACCTAATCTAAATAAAATAAAATAAACTAAAATCAAACCAAAACTTAAACTAAAAAAAATAACCTAAAAATAAATCTAAAATAAAAACCTAAAACCTAAACCTAAAAAAATAAAATAAAAACCTAAACCTAAACCAAAAAATAAAAAATAAAACCTAAACCTAGAAAATAAAATATAAATAAAACACAACTGAAAAGTAAACCTAAACCTAAAACCAAAAAATAAATTAAAATAAAAACTTAACCTAAAATAAATAAACCTAAAATAAATATACTAAACTTATTAAAAATAAAAAATAAACCTAACTAAAAAAAAAAATTAAAATAAACTAAAATAAATAAAAGATAAACTAAATAACCCTAAACCTATCGATTTACATAACTTTAAAGAAAAACATAAATGCTAAATCCTAAACCCTAAACCCTAAACCTAAACAATAAACCCTAAACCCTAAAATTTAAACCATAAACCCTAGAAAATCGTAAACCCTAAACCCTAAACCCTAAAAGCCCTAAACGCTAAACCCCAAACCATAAACACTAAACCCTAAACTAACCCTAAACCTTAAACCCTAAACCCTAACCCTAAATCATAAACACTAAACCCCAATCCCTAAACCTAAACCTAAAGTAACTAAATAAATTAAAAAATAAACCTAAAGCCCAAAATGTAATAAACTTAAACCATAAGAATGGGCAGAACCTTGATCACAGGAATATCTCTATTAACTAGGCTCACCTAGATCAAGAAGTGGACGAGAGGCGACATTATTGCATTGGTGGTGGGAAGGTGCCGGTGGATATGGAGGTGGTGAAAGGTTATGGAGGTAGGAAGAGCGATGGAGGTTACAGCCATAGTGGTGGCAAAGGGAGAGATCGGGGATATGATGGTGGATCTCACTACTCGAGAGGCTTGGGTGGTTCTGATGGGAACTGGAGGAATTGATGAATGGTCAATTCAATCTGCTACTTACGAAACTATGCCTTTACAGTAGAGATAGTTCTAGTTATCTAGGGTTTTTTATTTTCGTTATGCATGCTCATTTTTTATCTATGTCATCGCTTGTGTCTTAAAAAACATGGTGTGTTACTTGGTTGATGAAATTGAAAAGTATAAATATAGAATCTGAATTTGTTCTCTGTTAAAAAAAAGAGCAAAAAACAATAAACCCTAAACTGAAACCTAAACCCTAAACCTAAAAACTAAACCCAAAACCCTAAACCCTAAAACTCTAATCCCTAAATCATAAACCCTAAAACCTAAACCCTAAACCCTAAACCCTAAACCCTAAACTAACCCTAAACCCTAAACTAACCTTAAACCCTAAAACCTATGAAGCTAAAAACCTAAACCTACACTAAATAAAACTTAAAAATAAAATAAATAAGAAAACCTAAACCAAAATAAAATAAAAGCATAAATTAAAACCTAAACCTAAACCTAAACCTAAAAAAGAAAATAAAATAAAAAATAAAACAATAGTAAAATAAAATAAATAAAAACCTAAACTAAACTAAAAAAAACCTAAATAAAATAAAAACTAAACCTAAAATAAAATATAACAAAAACTAAATAAAAACATAAACCTAAAAAATAAACCTAAAAATAAAAAAAAATAAAACCTAAACCTAAAATAAAAATAAAATAAATCTAAACTAGAATAAATAAACCTAAACTAATTCAAAATAAAATAAAATAAATTAAAATAAACCTAAACTTAAACATAAAATAAAACCTACAAATAAAACTAAATAAAAAACCTAAAACCTAAACCTAAAAAATAAAATAAAACTAAACATAAACCTAAAAATAAAAAATAAAACCAAAACCAAAAAAAAAATATAAAAATAAAGCTAAAATAAAAAATAAACCTAAACCTAAACCTAAACCTAAACCTAAAAAATAAACTAAAATAAAAAACATAAACTATAATAAATAAACCTAAAATAAATAAATTAAGCTAAATAAAAATAAAAATAAAGCTAAATAAAATAAAAAATAAACTAAAATAAATAAAAAAACTAAATAAACATAAACCCTTTAATTAAAAAAATAAAATAAAAATTAAATAAAAAACCCTAACCTTGAACCCTAAACCATAAAACTAACCAAACCCTAAACCCTAAACCCTAAACTTTAAAACCTAAATCCTAAACCCTAAGTCCCTAAACCCTAAACCCTACACTCTATACCCTAAACCCTAAAGCCTACAACCCTAAATCCAAATCCCTAAACCCCAAATCCTCAACCTTAAACCCTAAACCCTAAAACCTAAAAACCTAAAAACCTAAACCTAAACTAAATAAAACCTAAAAACAAAATAAAAAAAGCTAAACCTAAATAAAATAACAAAATAAAAAATAAAACCTAAACTAAAACCAAAACCTAAACCTAAAAATAAAATAAAATAATAAAAATAAAAACTAAAATAAAATAAACCTAAAAATTAAAAACCTAAATAAAATAAAACTTAAACATAAAATAAAAATAAAATAAACCTAAAATAAAATAAAATAAAAACCAAAACCTAAAAAAAATTTAAAAAAACCTAAACCCTAAACTAAAAAAACTAAACCTAAACTAAAATAAACTAAACTAAAATAAATAAAACATGAACCTAAACATAAAATAAACTAAACCTAAACCCTAAACTAAATATCATAAAATAAACTAAAAATAATGTTAAACCTAAAATAAAAAAATAAAACCTAAAAATAAACCTAAAATAAAAACCTAAAATCTAAACCCAAAAAGATAGAATAAAAACCTTAACCAAAACTAAAACAAAACCTAAACCCCAAACTTTATAATTAATGTAAAACCTAAGCTTAAAAAATAAAATAAAATTAAAATTGAAATAAAAAATAAGCATAAACCTAAACCTAAACCTAAAAATAAACAAAAAAAATGTAAACAAAAATAAACAAAACTAAATAAAAATAAAAAATAAACCCAAAGAAAAATATAATATTAACTAAATAAACCCACCTACCAATTTACTTAATTAAAAAAAACCTTAAACTCTAAACCCTAATCCCTAGACACTAAATCCTAAACCCCCTAAACCCTAAACCCCTAAACTAAAAAAAAACAAAAAACTAGTAAAACTAAACTAAACTAAACAAAAAAAAAATAATAAAACTTAAACCTTAAGAAAACTAAAACCTAAACTAATAAACTACACCCCACACACACACATAAAACTAAAATAATAATAACTAAACTAATTTAAAACTATTAAAACTAATAAAAAAAATAAAAAAAAATAAAAAAAAAAAACTAAATAAAACATAAAAACCTAACTAAGAAAACTAATAAAAAAACTAAAACAAATTAATAAAATCCCTAAATAAAACTAAAACTAATAAAAAACTACCCCCACCCTGCCCAAAAAAGACTAAACCTAAACCCAATAATAATAATAATAATAATAACCTAATAATAACTAAAACTAAACTAAAAATCAAAAACTAATAAATAATAAATAACTAAAAAACCTAAACCCTAAAAACAAAATTAGTAAAGAAAACCTAAATCCCTAAACCTAAAATATTAACTAAACTAAACCAATAACTAAAAAAAACCTAAACCCGTAATCCTTGTAATAAACTAAAAACTAAAATAAAAACCTAAACCCATCCTTCCCATTTCGTCCTGAGATTCTTGAATCCCTTTCATTCTCCTTCTCGTTTCTGTTAGTTTTCCAAAATTTCTTCTTGTTTGGCTTCAGATCTTCTTTTAGGTCGATCTTTGTTCAGTTCTTAAGTGGTGCCATTTTCCATGGCATCAGATTCTACAAATACTTAGGGAAAACCAAATGCTCAAGCTGCTCCAGCTCGGCCTTTCGATTCTTTGGATATAACTAAACCTTTTTCCTCTAATCTTTCAGAGATGTTTTATCTAGTAAGGATTCTTCAACTTCTTCTAATCTTTCTTTAAACCTAGTTCATACAACCTTTAAAGGTGCTATTATTTGCTCGACTTGATATTGAAAAAAAGAAAGCCTTATATACTTTGATTGAAAAATTTTCTTTTTGGCATCCTAGTATGGAAGAAATTTGATTTTTCTATCATGATTTGAATATTTCTTGTGTTTTTTTGTTTGGTTTACTAGATGGTAGACATGTGCTGATTAAATTGTCTAATGACCTTGATTATAGTTGTATCTTTGCTCACCAATCTTATTATGCTAAAAACTATCAAATGTGTATTCTTGAATGGACTCCCTTTTTTTGACATTAATACGAAATCTCCTATAGCACCAGTTTGGTTAGCTTTACCTAATCTTTAGGTTCACTTTGTTAATTATCAATTCTTGCATGTTGTGAGTTCTATTTTGGTAGAACCTTGCAAATTGATCAAGCAACCATAGCCAAATCTAGGCAATCGAATTGCTGATCCTTGTTGAAATTGATGTAATAAAGAAATTTC
The DNA here is from genome assembly GCA_021442155.1 of Cymbidium sinense. Taxonomy (NCBI): domain Eukaryota; kingdom Viridiplantae; phylum Streptophyta; class Magnoliopsida; order Asparagales; family Orchidaceae; genus Cymbidium; species Cymbidium sinense. The sequence continues at coordinate 164,814 of JAKCPB010000741.1, read as the reverse complement.
CTAAGGAGGTGTGGATTGGATCAGAGAAATATGGATATTTCTAGCAGGTTGAGTTTAAAAACTTCTCTGCTTTCTGCAATCATTGCAAAACTCATGGGAATGATGTATCAGAATGTTTTGTTCCTCATCAACATCTTCAAAGAAAGTGGTTAAAGATCTTAAGGTTGGTGGCAAAATTGGAGATTTAAAAAAGTGATAAAAGAAATTCTGCTTTAAATGAAAAGGATAACTGTTGTGAATGAAATTGTTGATGTTTCTAATGATGTTCCTAATGTTTCTAATGTTGTTCCCAATGTAAGTGATAAGTTTGTTAAAAATGCTTATGTAACTATTTTGGAGAGTAATGTGTTTCTTACTATTATTTTTGATATTCTTGAAAATTTGAAAGTGGATGATTTTCCTATTTTAGTTTCTGATTCTAAGGAGATTTGTGATAAAGTTGTTGAAAATATTATAGAAATGTTTCTCTTATTTTGCCTAAAAATCTTTGAAAGAAAATCATGTTTTATCTTCTTTGAATTTGGGCAAGAATGATGGTATGGTGCTTGTTGATAATGTGCAGCCAACTCTTTGTTTGCTTAATAAATATATTTCTGCCCATTCTTTAACTGTTATTCCGGATGGTATTTTACTTAGTGATAATTCTCGTTTAATGGAGAAAGAGGATTTATCTTATTTTCAAATGGGATCTTCTCCTAAATCTATTGTTAACAATGATGACAAAAAATTTTTTGATGATCAATCCATAGAGAATGAGATCGATTTTCAAACTATTTTTGTGAAAAAGGAAAAATAGTGTAAAATTATCCTCCTAAAGTTTCTAGATCTACTCGATCTTCTTCATCTTCTTTGCCTAATAAAAATTAATTTTAACTTTCTTATTTGAATGTGAGGGGCATTGGTACTCTTGCTGTTAGAAATAGAATTAGGAATATTTGTAGAATTTATAACATTGGTTTCTTGGTTATTCTTGAACCTCTTATTTTTTCTTCTAAAATAATGCATGCAGCCACGATGATTGGTTTTAGCAATTTTTATTTCAATAGCAATAATAACATTTGGATATTTTGGAATAATTCTCTTTCTACTAATGTTATTAATTATTTTCATCAAGTTATTAATGTGGATATTTCATTTGGTTATTATCATGCTTTTGGCTCTTGTGTTAATACTGCTTGTAACAAGTTAGGGAGGAGAATTCCTTAGGAACAATTATCGAATTTTGCTTCTGTTGTTAATAATTCTTGGATTGTTGGTGGGGATTTCAATATGGTCCTTTTTTGAATGAAAGGAAAGGGGATTCTTTGCCAAATTTACATTCAATGGAATATTTTGCAAATATGATTTTGGATTGTATTCTTTATGATGTTGGTTTCATTGGTTCTCAATTTACTTGGAATAATCATAGATTGTGGCAATGGTTCGATCATGCATTATTTAATAATTATTGGTTAAATTGTTAGCTTTTAACTTTGATGGAGCACCATAGTAGAACTCTCTCGAATCATCCTCCTCCTTTTATTTCTATTAAGGATGTTGTTCATAACAATAATGTCATTAAAATTTTTTTTTTTCAAAATATGTGGTTATAAGATAAAAGTTTTCTTGATGTTATTGCTTATAATTAGTATGCTCATCTTTCTCATGATGATTCTGCATTTGGTATGATGTGATTTTTGCTTAAGCTTAAAAGGCTTAAGCATAATATCACTTGGTGGAATAAAAATTGCTTTAAAAATATTTTTGATAATATCAAGAATACAGAACAAAAGGTGAAAGATTTGGAAGAACTTGTTATTACTGATTATTCTTTCTTTTCTAATCTTGCTGAAGCTAATGATAATCTCATTAAGTTTCAGGATTTGGAGGAGACTTATTGGAGACAAAAGGCTGCCTCTAAGCATCTTTCTGAGCAAGAAAAAAACACTAAATATTTTCATGCTTTGGTAATGAAAAGGAGAGTTCTTGGTTACATTCTTAAAATCAAGAACTTTGATGGTTCTTTGCTTACTGAAAAAGAGGATATATTTTCTTCTGCTCTTAATTAATTTAAACATCTTTTAAATAAAAATTATCAACTTGAGCGTTTATCAATCCCTCATCATCCCTTATTATGTCTTGAGGATAATGGGCTTGGTTGCTCCTCCTTCGATCATTAAATTTATAATATTTTTAATGGTATGAATGTTGATTATGTTGTAGGGCTGGATGGTTACACTACTTTATTCTTTCAAAAAGCATGGTTTATTATTAAAATTGATCTTGTAATCTTTAAGAATTTTTCAAGGGAATTCTACTCTAAATATTTTACTAGCACTTCTATTATTCTTATTCTTAAGAAAAATAATCCGACTTTTGGAATGACTTTAGAGTAATTTTTCAATAAATTGATTTTGAGCTTAGTAAGTTTCTTCCTAAGATTATCTCTCCTAATCAAATTGGCTTTTTGAAAGGTAGAACTATTTCGAATAACATCTTGCTTGCTCAAAAATTGATTTATGATTTGAATGTTAAAACTATTGGAGGAAACTTACTTTTTAAGCTTGACATCACCGAAGCTTATGATAACATTTCTTGGGATTTTCTTAATATCATTCTTACATTATTTGGTTTTTCTAATCATTTTCTTTCTTTGGTTAACAATATAATTAGAAATTTTTGGTTTTCATTAGTTATCAATGGTGAAAACTTTGGTTTGTTTAATTCCTCTCAAGGTATAAGACAAGGTGACCCTCTTTCTCCGTCACTTTTTATTATTGCGATTGAATATTTGTCTTGTTAGCTTAATTTTTTTTAGAAGAATTCTAGTATGTATTTCAGGAATCTTGGTGGTTTGGCTATCTCTCACTTAAGCTTTGCTGATGATTTCTTAATTTTTTTGTAATTGCTCGTTACATTATGTTAAAAAGCTTAATGATTTTTTAAATAAATTTGAAAATGAAACTGGCCTTTTGTTTAGTACTCATAAAAGTTGTTTAATTACTTCTATTTCTATCACTGGTTTTTCTCATCAAAATCTTTCTATTAAATATTTAGGCTCCCCATTATATTGTGGCCATAAGAGATCCCATCTCTTGGATGAGGTAATTTATAATATTCAAAATAAAATTTCTACCATTGAATTTCATTTTTTATCTTTTGGTGGTAGATTTGTTATTAAAAGTATTCTTTATTCTCTTCCTTATTACTTATTGCTTAATATTGTTCCTACTTCCCACGTTCTTATTAAGATTGAAAGACTTTTCCATAAGTTTTTTTCAAGCTCTAGCAATTCGACCAAATGGCTTCATTGGACTTCTTGGTCTAATATGTGTGGTACTATTTATGAAGGTGGTATTGGGTGCAGATCTTTAATGTATTCCGCCAATATTTTTTTGAATAAACTTTGGTGGAATTTTTGGAAAAATGAAAGTCTTTGGGCTAATTTCATGAAATTTAAATATTGTAAAGGTAAGCATCCTTTAATTTGTAATTATAAACATGGTGACTCTATTGTTTGGAAATGGCTCGTGATATTAAATGGAAAGCGAGCATTATCATTTTTTGGGGATCTTCTTTCTTTAGGTGAGATAAGCGGATGAGGGATTTTTCCATTGATTCTACTCACTCTACTTCTTCTTTGAAAGTTATTCATTTTATTTATAATGGTGAATGGAATTTCTCTCTTTTAAATGATTTGATTCTTGATTTCATTTGTAATAACATCATTAATATTCTATTGAAGGTAATTTTTTGGATCAATTTTTTCAAAATTTCTAGTAATGGAGAATTTTCTTTTAAAGATACTCTTGTTGACCTCATTTTGGAAGAGGTCATTTTAGCAATGAGAAGATCTCAAGTTCAAATAGAGATTTCCTAATTCAATATTCAAGTCACTATGCTTAGTAACTTAGGAAATGCATTTTGAGCTAAATAAAATCTACTTGGTTCGATGCAAAACCAAGTCAAATATCCAACTTAAATTAAATCAAGTAAATCAATGAAAATAAAATGAAGTTCAAAGTCAAACCTAAAGTCAACTCTACTCAACCTAGGATTGACTTAAGTGGGCCTACTTGCTCAAAACGTCAACCCAATAAAATTTGACCAAATTAAATCATTAAAAATATTTCAAATGATCAAATAAACATGTTCAATCACAATGACAAAATAATTTGAGTCCATTGAGGCCTAGATTAGGTTAGTTAAATTCCTTAAATCAAAATAACCTAAATAGGCTACATTGAACTTAAACCCAAGGAAAATTCAAATCACTTTCAACCAATGCATATGGGATGGAGACTAATCCTCTTAAACCTTGATGAGGGAATTAAGTGCTAATTAACCTCCCTAACTAAGCCACTTAAGGAACTAAATGACAAAACCCAAAATGAAAAAAATTCACCAAGGGAAGGTAAAATCCATTTTCCCTTCCCCATCTCCCCCTCTCTTGACTAGGAACTTGTAAGAGAGGGGATCTACCAAGCTTCCAAGCTCTCTTTGTGCCCCCTAGACAACCAAGGATTAGCCAAAAAAGAGCTTTAAAGCTCTCAACCATATAGTAACAACATAGATACACTCTTCCCCAAGGAGAATTGAAGTTCCCTTCACCTTCATACATCCAAACTGAAGCTAAATAAAAGATCTTCCCCCTTCCATGTGTTCTTAATCATTGCAAACAACCAATGCCAACATTTTCAATCAAAGGGTTGGTCTAGGGAAAAATCTGTAAAGAATTAACCCTACTCCTTCGGAAAGTAATTGATTCAATTTAAAGCCAATCGTCCAATAAATTGAGGTATGCCATGAATGAGCTTGATTTTTTCCTTAAATAATTTTGTTGTGAGCATTTTCAAACAAAATGTGATCTTCAATATGATCAAACTGTATATGATCATAGGATATCTTTCAACGATCGTGTAACAATTGAAATCACGTGATTTCATGCTCTAGATCGTTCATAATTAGCAAAAAACTATGAACGACTCTTGACTCCCACAGGAAATGAAGAAGACGAGTTCTCCACTATCTGATCCATGTATTTGGATCGGATGGTCCATATCTAGGCAGAACGGATGATTTAAGCCCTTTAGGAACGCAAAGATCAATGGGACCATCAATCTTCGCATGCCATTAATTATCGCCACTCAAATCCATTAAAAAATTAATGACCTTTCACTTAAAATGTTAAATACTATTATTTAAGGTTTAAAATCATTAAAAAATTAACAAAACTTTAAAAATTTACTAAAAAATAAATATAAATCAAAAAAATACAATTAAGCTCCATGGATTCATCTTGATGAGAAAATCCATGGAATTAAAATCCAATTTTATTAAAATTTTTTTCCCTTAATTTAAAGTTAATTAAAAAATTAAAAATTACTCTCAAATTAATAATCCAATTAATTTGAAACTTAAGATAAAAAGAAATTAAAACACACCTAGATGAATTTTTAATTTAATTCTCTCTGATTCAAATGAAATTGAAATTTTATATGCTTAACCTTAAATTAATCAAATTAATTAATTAGAAACAATTAAGGAATTTTAATCTAATAATCTTAAATCACTCATGAACTTTAGTGAACATTAAACATCATTTAGCAATAAACCAAAAATCCTTAAATTGACCTAATTAGGTAATTAAATAAATTAAAATCCCAATTTTAATAACTTGAATTTAATTAAATCATAAAAGAATCAACTAGTAACCCAAAAAAAATTATGAATAAACTCATTGGAAAGATATTTCACACATTTATAAAAAAATAAATTAATCAATCTCATTGAATTACCTAATTTAGTTTTAATGAATAATTAAAACTTTAATTACAATTGTAAATCTAATCAAGATGAAACTGAACATTTGAAATAGCATGTAACCCCACTTGCCAAAATTTTCAATCAATTGATCTCCACAGAAGTTGTTAATTTTCTAAACTTATGTCAATGTTAATCAAATATTAGGGAAATTAATTAATCTATTAAATTAAGTGGTAATTCAAACCAATTCCAATCAAACATTGAAAACTATTATGAAATTCTTAAATATCCTAAGTCAATTAAAGTGATCAAAATCTTAAGTTAATGAAGTAAAAAAGTTAACAAAATTATTAATTAACTTAAACCTTAAACTTTGAATCAATATTTAATGAAAATCTTCTCTAATGAATTTAAGAATGAAATTAAATTGTCTTTAATGGATAAAAAATTCTCTTTGCTTTAATCAATAAACTTTTTTCTATATTTAATTTTATTTTGATACAAATCCATGATGTAAACTTAAATTAATTAATGAAATTATTTATCTAAATAAATTAACATGAACCAACAAATGCTAAATTTTATATTTCTAAAATGAAATTAAATCAAAAATATAAAATAAATAAAATTTTAAAAAAAAAGAAAAGAAATATAAAACCAAAAACATACCAAAATTTCATTTGTAATGGAATATTTATTTTCTTTTGATAATTATACATTTTAACAAAAAATGGAATAAAAAATAAATTAGATCTTTAAATTATTTGAATTGAAATTGCCTAGGTAAAAAAATTAAACAAAATCAAATTGAATTAAAACTTGAACTAAAGGAGTCAAAAAGCTTTCACCACAAAAATGCACATGAGATCATTTAGATCACCTTCTAGATCTATGTTAGATAATTTTTTGATTTTCTCTTTAATCCTTTATGTTGTTTTCACATGTCTAGTGTGTTTAGAGGATGTGCCTAGATTTCTTGTTCATTGCATGATGTTGCATTCTTCTGATTTGAAACTATTTTTTCTTTTGTGTTAAATCTCTACAATAAATAAATCATAAAATTGTTGTTTCTGTGGTGCTAAACTCCTTTAACATAGTCCATAGGATAGGTGGGTTGGTAAGAAACTAATGCTAAGCTCATGTTTGTGAAATATAAATTACTTCTGTCCTAGGTATTTCCCAACATTTGTTTGAGGTTTAGGATTTCTTTTAATTTTAAATATTAATTTGAGCTTAGAATTAGTTGGGATCTATTCTAGAATTAAATGAGTACCCAACTAGAGATAAATCCCCCTGTAGCTTGATGGATGTCCCTAAAGAAGGAGACTTTCTGAAAGAATATGATCTAAACTTGTAGTTCTAGGATTTTAAGGGCAAATGACTACTTATTTTTCTTTTTCGTGGTGTACTGAGGTACCCTACCATGATCAACCATTTTCTTATGTAATTTAATTTGGTTTATTTATTTTGCAATAGAAACAACAGCCTTTAGGTTTTTTTTTTTTGGTATGTTTATTCCATGTATGCTACTATTCTAGATAAATAAATTTTCTATCCAACTAAATCAATTGAAAATAAAAATACAACTCATAATCTTCATATAAAACCTAGGCATTAAAGAAGTTAAAAAATAAAAACCCTTCCATGTTTTAACATCATAAATCATATTGTCTACTTGATTTTTTATCTTTCTGAGATAATTGACCTTTAAGAGCCTAATAAAAATTTCTATTCTCATTTGATAACCTTTTTCTAATTGCATGAATTAGTGAAATTGCATTATGACCTAAATGAATTAGTCAAAAATTCATGAAAATTGAAAATATGCATTGTTAGATGCATTCATGCTACATGATCTTAGGGATTAGGGATGAGTCTATTCCATAGATTTATTTTTAAAAATGCAACCAAAGAATCTTGCTTTCATATGACTGACCATAAATTTAAAATATGCTTAGTGGTGTTACTATTTGATTGAAAATCAAGATCTAATGTTAGTTCCTTAAATGATGAGAATGACCAATGATTTCCAATGATAGAACTTTCACATAACATGTGTAGGAAGTGGTAAGCATTTGGGGAGTAAGTTATCTTGGCATTTTTGCATTGTTTGAATTAAGCTAGATTTTAAGAAAATGATAACAAAAATCTAAAAAATTCAAATTTGAAGAATCATGGATAGTTGAAATGTATAAAAATCCCAATATCTGGCTTACTTTATTTGATTGAAAAATGACTCTAATTTGGATAATTGAATTTTCAAAATCATTCTTAAAGCTATTAGTAGTCTTTAGAATAACCATTTTTTTTAATGAGATATCTAAAAGTGATTCTAAGATGTAATTAACTATGAGGCTTGCTTTATTTATGATCCCAAGATAAAATAAACTGCTTATTCCATGTAGTTCTAAAATACTTAGACAATGTTAGCCTAAGAGTCTTTATTGAAATGATCTAATCTCTTAGATCTTTATCTTTCAAGATAATATGTTTATTCCTTAATGCCATATTTCCATCTTTATTTCTCTATGTGGTGTCATTTCTTTGCTCTATTCCAAAGCACCTAGATTTATTATTGTATTAGGTTAGCCTCTTTATTTTTTATTTGGTTTATTCTACTTTTTTTATTCTATTCTTGTGTTGAGGATTTGTGGTTGGTCTCCTTGAGCTTCTTGGTTTTGGGTGCCTCCTAGATGTGATGTTGGTTGTGCTTCTCTCTTCCTATATTTCATTTTAGTGGTTGGGTTGGTTTATTTTGGGTGTGGTCGCTACTTTACTTTGTGGTTTTGGTGATTACTTATTTTGGTTGGTGGTTACTGGTCTTTTGGTTTCTTTAGTCTGGTTGGAGTTGGTGAGGTTGCTGGTTGCTTCTCTTCTTCCCCCCTTGCTCTTATTTCTAGTATTTCCTCATTGGTTGGTGACTTTGTTTCTTTCTCCTACTACTTTTGTGTGGTTGTGCTATCTTGAATTTTTCTTTGTTGGTCTAATTTTTCTATTGTTGCCTAGTTTTGGTCGGGTGGCTATTGTTGTTCTTCCTTTTTGGTTGGTTCTAGATCTTTATTAGTGTGTGCTCAGTGCCTTTGTGAGGTTTATTATGATGGCTAGGATGTTTACTCTTTTGTTGGTTGGTAGCATTTTTGATCAGAACCCCTTTTCTGAGTTTGGCTACTCACAAATTTTGTTGCCCCTTCTAAAGTTTGGATGATCTAAGCCTTTTCTTTAGATTTTCTTTCATTTCTTTATGTCTATTTATTTTCTTTAATTGTCCTATCTCTTAGTTTTTTTCCTATAGGTTTCCTTCGTTTGCTCTTGGTCTCTTCGTGTGGTATGCTAACCCGCCGTGGATTCTATGTCAGGTATTCATATTTTAGTTTTCTTTTTGCTTTCTATTTTCTTTTGTATTAGTTAGAGGATTTTTCTCATTAGGACTTTCTGTAGCTCTTTGACCAGTAGTCTTTGAGATTTATCCTCTTTAAGGATGTTGTATCCTTCACTTTTGGTAATAAAAATTTCCCTTTTTACCAAAAAAAAAACCCTAAACCCTAAAAACCCTAAAGCCTAAACCCTAAACCCTAAACCATAAATCCTAAACCCTAACCCTAAACCCTAAACCCTAAAACCATAAACCCTAAACCCAAACCCTAAACCCTAAACTCTAAACTCTAAACCCTAAAAACCTAAAAACCTAAAAACCTAAACCTAAACTAAATAAAACCTAAAAATAAAATAAATAAAAAACCAAAACCTAAATAAAATAAAATAAAATAAAATAAAATAAAAACCTAAGCTAAAACATAAACCTAAACCTAAAAATAAAATAAAACAAAAATAAAATAAACTAAAATAAAATAAATAAAAACCTAAACTAAGCAAAAAAAATAAAATAAACCTAAGAATAAAAAACCTAAATAAAATAAAAACTAAACGTAAAATAAATATAAAATAAACCTAAAATAAAATAAAATAAAATCTCAATAAAAACCTAAACTTAAAAAAAAACTAAAAGCTAAATCCTAAAGTAAAAAGAAAAACCTAAACCTAAAATAAAAATAAAATAAATAAAACAAAAAAAAACTTAAACCTAAACTAAAATAAACTAAACTAAAATAAAAACATAACTAAAGTTAAACTACATAAATAAAATAAACAAAAATAAACCTAAACCTAAACTAAAAAAATAGAACCTAAAAATAAACCTAAAATAAAAACCTAAACCTAAACCTAAAAAAATAAAATAAACCTAAACCTAAAATAAAACCTAACCTAAATCCTAAACCCTAAACCCAAACCCAAAATCTAAACTAAAACCTAAACCCTAAACCCTAAACCCTAAACCCTAAACCCTAAACCTAAAACCCTAAACCCTAGCCCTAAATCTTAAATCCTAAAAGCATAAACCCTAAAACCCTAAACCCTAAACCCTAAACCATAAACCCTAACCCTAAAACCTAAACCTTAAACCCCAAACCCTAAACCTAAACCTAAAGTAACTAAATAAATTAAAAAATAAACCTAAAGCCTAAAACCTAATAAACCTAAACCTAAACCTAAACCCTAAGCATGGGCAGGAACATCACCGTTAACCAGGCTCAGTCTAGATTTGGCTGGTGGATATGGAGGTGGTGGTTGAGGAGGGCGGAGCAACAGAGGTTACAACCATGGTTATGATAGAGAGAGAGAGATCGGGGAAATTATGGTGGATTCTGCTACTCGAGAGGCCAGGGTGGTTATGATGGGAACTAAGGAAACTGAAGAACAATTAATCCAATCTATCACTAATGGAACAATGTCTTTACAGTAGAGATAATTTTAGTTATCTAGGGTTTTTGATTTGCTCTATGCGTGCTCATTTTTTATCTATGTCGCCACTTGTGTCTTAAAAACTTGGTGTGTTACTTGGTTGATGAAATCAAAAAGAAGAAATGTTGAATTTAAATTTATTCTATGTTAAAAAAAACCCCTAAACCCTAAATTAAAACTTGAACCCTAAACGTAAATGTAAAACTCTAAACCCTAAACCCTAAATCTTAAACTCTAAAGCACTAAACCCTAAACACTAAACCCTAAACCCTAAACCCTAAAACCCTAAACCCTAAACCCTAAACCCTAAACCCTAAACCCTAAACCCTAAACTCTAACCCTAACCCTAAACCCAAAACCCTAAAACCCTAAACCCTAAGCTCTAAACTAACCCTTAACCCTAAACCTTAAACCATAAAATCTCTAAACCTTAAAGCCTAAACCCTAAAGTCTAAATCATAAACTAACCCTAAACCATGAGCTAACCCTAAACCTTATACCCTAAACTCTAAATCCTAAACCCTAAAAACCCTAAACCCTAAAGCCTAAACACTAAACCCTAAACCCTAAACCCTAACCCTAACCAACCCTAACCCCTAACCCTAAACATTAAACCTAACCATAACCTTAACCCCAACCCTAACCCTAACCCTAACCCCCTAACCCTAACCCTACCCCCAAACCCAAAAACACTCCCTCCCTCCTGAGCGCTCTCTTCTCTCTAGCAATTTTTGCATCCCTCTTAGTGGCGCATCCCTGTCTGGGGATCTCTACAATTTTGGCTTCAGTTTTGACTGAATTTAAAGGCTTGAATGGCATCTGTCTGATTACATGATGCTTCATCCTTAATCATGGCTTTGGTGAGTTTGATTCATATGGCTCCACCTCAAATTTTGGATGCTTTGGCTAGACATCGACATTTTGGGATCGATCCCAAATGCTTCAAATTCTACTAAATCATTTAAGGAAGCACTCTAGTAAGGCTTTCACCTTGTTGAGTTGGTTAATCACATTTATACTTCTTTCATGGTTTGCTAGTCATTATGTGCTCGATGTGGATGTTGAATTATTGGTGAAACCATTTGAATTCTCTCTGTTAGAAATTTGCTTTACGCCATCTAAATTTGGATAAAATATGCACCTTTTTCATCATCTTAAGCTTATGGTGCCTTCGATTGGTCTTATTGACCCTCGATATTATAATTCAACTTTCTAATGATCTAGATTATTTATGTATTTTTGCGCATCACTCTTACTTCATTTTTATTTGTCAAATGTTCTTACTAAAGTGGTCACCCCTTTTCGACATTAAGGAGGAATCTCTTATTGTCCTTGTGTGGTTTTCTCTTCCTAATATGCCCATTCATTTTGTTACACATCATGTGCTTTTTGCAGTTGGGGTTCTTTTGGTCACCTTTGCAACTGACCATACCACCGATTTATCTCATCCTTCATGGCTCGATCCTAGTGGAATTAGACAACTAAAAAATACCTAAGGAAGTTTGATTGGCTCAAAAATATATTCATAAAAGGTTGAATTGGAGAATCTTCTAGTTTTTTGTTCTAACTATAAAATTTATGGCCATGAAACCCATCCTTATTTAACAAAGAGAAATCCTCCCAAATAAAATCTTATTCCTAGTTATAAGCCGATCCCTACATATGTTCAAAAATCAACCTCATATCCTAAGAATGGTATGAAGGTTGCTATTGAGGTTGATTCCTTGAATATCAGGGTCATTTCTATTGAACCAGTTTTGAATCCTACGCTATGGCTTCTGACTGATTTTTAGAATGGGAAAGATGATTTACCTCTTACCTCTTCTTTAAATTTATAAATTTCTATGCAGAGAATAATAAATTTTCAAGGTTATTTGATGATGATTCTATTTCCTTTGATTCTATCCCTGCTTCTATGCTGACTTTGATCAATGAAAATTAAGTTTTCAATGAGGATTTAAACAATGTCGAGCAGGCTAAAAATATTTCTGATCTGGATTTAATTGTCTGTGTTTTTAATGGTTCTAAATCATCACAGTCTCTCATTTCTAATCTTGATACTCATGTTAATCCTACTTTTCAACTTAATTTGGATTTGGAAGAGGGTGAACTCCCCTATAAACACTTGGAGAAGTCTCCTAAATTGGTGACCAATGTTACTAAATCTTACTCGGATGATGACTCTAAGGGAAAAGGAAATGGTTTTCAAACTTATCATGCCAAAAAGAAAAAAAAGTGTTAAAAATTACCCTCACAAACTATCTAAAAACACTATATCTGCTACAACCTCTCACTCCTCTCTTAATTAACCTTTTCTTTCCCCCTTTTTACTTTCATTATGTTTAATTTTTTTGTTGGGAACATTGGAGGGATTGGTGCCATCTATAGAAATCTTTGTCGCATTCATAATATTTCTTTACTCATTATTTTGGAACCTTATATTCATGCTAATAAAATTAATCATGTTGCTAGAATGATCTACAACAAATTTTACTCCAATGTTAGTAATAAGATATGGTGTTTTGGAATAATTTCATTGAGGTTTTATTAATGATGACTTTCAACAAGTTGTTAATGCTCAAATCTCTTATGGTGACTATTGTGTTTTGACTTTTGTTATGCTTCTTGTTATAGATCTGTCAAATCTCCTTTGGGATAATTTGAGAAATTTTGTTACCTCTCAACAAACCTTGGTTTGTCTGGTGATTTCAACACTATTTTATTTTCTTCTAAATGGAGGGTAGTTTCTCCCAATATTCATTCTATGGAAGAATTTTCCAATATGATCTTTGATTGTAATTTAGTTGATATTGGCTTTAAGGGTTCTAATTACACTTGGCAAAACTCTGGACTTGCAAAGGTTGGACAGATTTTTATTAATACTCATTGGATTACTCAATGGCCTATTACTTATGTTGATCATTTAAGCAAAAAACCTTGTCTAATCATGCTCCTCTTCTAGTTTCTATTAAACATAATTCTAATAAATTAAAAAACTCCTCTCCTTTAGATTTTAGAACATATGGATTCAAAGATATTAATTTCTTGATGTTGTAGCTAAGAATTTGAAAGCCCCTTTACATCCTGATACTTTGATTATGTGGATGAATAGGCTTTGATTTAAACTTAAAAGACTTAAACAAAATTTGGGTTGGTGGAACAAGCATTGTTTTAAAAACCTTTTTGCTAATATTAAAGACATGAAAAATTTGGTTTATGATCTTGAAGTCTCTGTTATGTCTAATCCTTCTAAGCTTACAAAATTGACTGAAGTGAACGATAAACTTGTCCATTTTTAAAATATGGAAGAGACTTGCTGGCACCAAAAAGATAGTAGTAAAGATATTACAGATGGTGACAGGGATACTAGGTATTTCCATGCTTTGGTTAATAAAAAGAGAGGTTCAAATAATATTTAAAAAATTAAAAATGACTATGAAGATTGGATTATGGAGAAAAATGAGATTAAGGATTCAATAATTACTTTATAAATATGCTTAACAAGAATTTCTCTTATGAAGCTATTTCCAAATTGCACCTGATTCTTTCCATTATTAATAATGATAATGATTTGCTTACCATTGTGCCTAATGAAGATGAACTTTTTAAAGTTCTAAATAGCATGAACATTGATTCTGTTGCTGGTCCGGAGGGTTTCACTACTCAATTTTTCTAGAAATGTTGGTTTATAATTAAAAATGATTTGATTGAGGCTGTGATTAATTTTTTTCATGGTAATCCTTTTCCCAAATATTTTTCTATTACTTTTATTATTCTCATTACCAAAAAAGATAACCTAGATTATTTGGGTGGTTTTAGACCTATTATTCTTTGCACCTTCTTCAATAAGCTGATTTCTAAAATCCTTACCAACAGACTTAGTCCTTTACTTAATAAAATTATCTCCCTCAACCCAACTGGTTTTGTTAGAGGTAAATCTATTTTTGACAATATTTGACTTGCTAAAGAACTAATTCATGATCTTGATGCCAAGACTAGAGGGGGCAACATTATTTTCAAATTAGATATTACCAAAGCCTTTGATAACATCTCTTGGGATTTCCTGTTCTAAAATTTGAATTTATTTGGGTTTTCAAAAAATTATTTTTCTTATCAAAAATTGTATCAATAATGCCTGGTTTTTGATTTTACTTAATGGGGAAGCCCTAGGTTTCTTTCCCTCTTCCCATGGCTTAAGATAAGGGGATCCATTATCTCTAGCTTTATTTATTAATGTTGTTGAGTACTTATCTAGAGCATCAATGATTTATTCTTAAATAATCATAGTATGTACTACATAACTTTGGCAATCTCCTATTTCCATCTAAGTTTTAATCATTTTATTATTTTTTGCAATGCTTCTATTCATCACATCAAGCATCTTAAGAATTTTAAATAAATTTGGTATAAAAGTGGCCTTATAAATGATAATAAAAGCTATTTTATCACTTACTAAAATCAATCAAATCCTTCATATCACAAATTTTAAACATCAATAATTACCTCTAAGTACTTGGGTGCTCCACTCTGTAAAGGTCCAAAATGTTCCCATCACTTTGATGAGTTAATTCAAAAAATTTCAAATAAAATATCTATTTGGGAATTCCATTTACTATCCTTTGGTGGTAGGCTCACTATCCATAAAAACATTCTCAACTCTATGTTTCTTTATTTGATTCAGACTATTATTCCCACTAATGCTACACTTATCAGAATTGATCATTTGATTAACAAATTTTTTGGGCTCCAATAATTCTTCCAAAAGAATGCATTGGACATCTTGGAATAAATGTTGTGGTTCTTTGGGTGAAGGTGCTCTTGGTTGCAAACCTATTTGTGAAGCTATCACTGCATTTTCTCATATACTCTGGTGGAATTTTAGAAAGAATGATAGCCTTTGGGTTAATTTTATGATGAAAAAATATTGTCAAGGTAAAACCCCTCTTAACTATGCTTATAAAGTTGGTGACTCTCCGATTTGGAAAAGGCTTTGTTCCATTAAATAGGTTGCTGAATCATTAATATCTTGGGGTATCCAATCCAATTTTTCTTTTTTCTATCAAGACAATTGGATGGGCATCAGTTCTATTGACACACATTTATCTACCCACTCTACTACTCCTATCAAAGTTAATTATTTTTGGCTTAATAACAATTGGAATGAAAACAAACTTGAGAACTATATCCCTATTTCTCTTATTGACAACTTTAGAAATATTCCCATTTCTTCTAACAAACCTAACCAAATTCTTTTTAAACATTCTCATAATGGTGATTTTGTTCTTAAAGAGATTTGGAACTTCATTAGAGATAAACATCACCCTTCTAATGTTTTTATCAAACTGTGGAACATTATCATTTCCATTTCCAATTTGGTTTTAGCTTGGAGGATTTTGAATAACTATATTCATGTGGACTCTTCTGACTAAAGGGTTTTATTTACCTTCAAAGTGCTATTGTTGCTTTCATATTGAAAATGTAAATCATGTTTTTATCAATGGAGTGTTGCTTCTAAATTATGGTTTTGGTATGATGATTTATTTAATACCAAATATTTTCATGGTTCTCTTTCTTTATATCAACTTTTGGAAGCCTATTTCAAAACACCGTGAAAGGTCATATAAAGTTTTAAATGCTATTACCATTATCTTGTTCATCCGATGGATAGAAATGATGCTAAATATCATGGTATTCCTATGAACCATAAAAGGATCTGCTAGAACTAAAGAAAAAATTCATGCTCTTTTAATGCCAATCTTATTAGTAACATTCATTTTAGAGGTTACAAATTTGCGCTAAAAAAATTGGTATCATTTTGCCTGCTGGACTCTCATAAAGGTGCTAGGATTATCCATTGGATCAAACCTAAAGACAATGTGAATAAAGTTAATGTTGATGGTTCTATTACTTCCAATAAATATGGTTGTGGTATCCTTAGGGATTCTAAAGGTACCCATTTGTGCTTTTGCTTATCCTCTCAAAGCATGTTTTGTTTCTTTTCGAGCTTATATGTTAATAAAGCAATTGAAATTTGTTTGAATAAAGGTTTCCTCAACATCTAGATTGAAGTTGATGCTCTCTTCTGACATCTTTAATTCCAATAAAAATGGGAATGCTGAATTATTTTATCTTCTTAATCATACTAAAATTCTACTTTCTCATGTTTGTTTTAAAATTTCCCACATCCTTCATGAAGGTAATTTGTGCTGATTATTTAGCTAATTTTGGTGCCAACTTAATAGATTTAATTTTATTTGACAACTAAACATTGCCTAAATTATTAAGAGGTTTGGTTAATTTGGATAACACTCGATTGCCTTATCTCAAATTATAATTTCTTAGCTTGGTTTTATTATTGGTTTTACATGATCCCTTGTTTTTATTTTACCCTCTTTAAACCATCTTTGGGTTATGGTGGTCTACTAATTTTCCCTCTTTGGGTCTATGTTTTTCAACTCCTGCTTTTTATTTTGGCCTGGTTGTTGCTCCCTGGTCATTTTTGTAAGTGTAGCCTAAGGTGTTTTGGTTTTTCATTTGGTTTCGACCACTGGTGGCTTTTATTAAAATTTTCCCTTGGTTGTTTCTTATTTCCTCCTTCTAGGTTGCAGCTTTGGCTATCAGTTTTTTTTTCAGATGGGTTTTTCTCCTTTCTAGCATACTTTCAAACCTATTAAATCTACTATGTGGTGGTTGACAATGTGGCTTTGTTGGCTAGCTTGATTGGGCATTTTGGTTTGTTGTTGGTTGGATGGCTATTTTTTATGGTTTATCTCTAGCTTGATTTAGGTATGGTGGAGGTGGTTGGCAAGTTTTGTTGATTAGGGCTTGGTGGTAGGATTTGTTGTTTCTATTTTTATTCTTTTGGTTATGAGTTTGACCTCCTCCTACTAGCTTTTGGGTTTGTATCAAATGGCTAGTTGATAGCTACTATGTGGTTGTTATTTGGCTTTGGCTGCTGGTGGCCAGGTTGGGTGCCTTTATTGTTGTTGTTTTGTTAGTTGGCTTATTTTCTATCTTACTAGGCTTTGTATCTTTCTGTCTCTGGCTGGCTTTCCTACCCTTATGGATTAGATTTTCTTTTTCCTTGATTGGCTTTGGTGGTTGTTGTCTATCTCTAACTTTTCCCGGGCTGTCTTGGATGGTTTTGTCTTGATGACTATAGGTTGTCTTTATTTTGATGTTTTTGGGTTGGATGATTTGGTTCTTCTACTATTGAGGTGGTTTTCTAGGAGGATTTGTTGGATAGCTGGTTGGGTTAGTTGTTTTGGCTGGCTAGACTGGTTGGAGGTATGGTTGCTTTGGTAGGTTTTTCCTGCTCCTTTGGTGACTATTCTGGGAATCTGCTGGTTATCTTTTAGTGTTTTTTTTCTTCTGGTTTCCTCCTCCTTGACCTCTTTTCTCTTGGCAACAGTAACACCCCCTTTTCTTATTTGGGTGGCGCTCCCCCCCCCCCCCCACCTTTTGTTATTAGTTAGCTATTTTGTTATTCTTTTGTTTTATTTGAGGGAGGATTTGAGCACTTATGGTTTTCCTTTTTTCTTGTTTGTCTCTATTTAGTGTTGTTACCCATATCATGATGTTCACTCCTCTTGATTTTGTTATTCCTTTTTGGTGGTGGCATTGGTGGTGCTCCTTTTGTTTTGCTACTGTCCTCGTGGGTTGCTTGTTTATCAATCTTATTAAGCTTGGTTGTTCTGATGGATTGGTGGTTGGCTGCTATCTTTGTTATTTGGAGGGTTTTGCAGGCTTGCTGGAAGACCATCTTTGGATAATGTGCTACATGAGGTATGTTGGCAATGATGGCCTTGATGTTTCCCACTCTTTCTTCTTTTGGCTCATTGCACTATATGTAATTGTAACCCTTCTCCTAAGTTTGATGCTTACATATAGTTTCTCCTGAGATGATGTAATTAAGTCTGAGCCTTTTCTTTTTTTACCTTTTATCTACTTTTACTCTTTATGCTTGATTAATTGTACCTTTCAAAAGTATGTTAAGATTTCTTTACGTTAGACACTCTTGCAAGTGGATCTCGCATCGGACCATATGAAGTTGGTTGTCGCCATAAATTTTCGCTATTGGTTACTTGGTCATTTTGTTCTTTAGCTTTCTTTCCCTAATTATTAGTTAGGGGTTTATCTCTTTAGACTTATTAGTTTCATTAGCTTAGAGATTTACCCCCTCTACATACATTGTACCTTTTCTTTATGGCAATAAAATTTTCCTAATTTTCTAAAAAATAAAAAAAATCTAAACCCTAAACCTAAAATGCAAACCCTAACCTTAAACCCTAAACCCTAAACCCTAAACCCTAAACTCTAAACTCTAAACTAACCCTAAACCTAAACCCTAAACCCTAAACCCTAAACCTTAAACCCTAAACTCTAAACCCTAAACCCTAAACTCTAAACCCTAAACCCTAAACCCTAAACCCTAAACTAACCCTGAACCCTAAGCTAACCCTAAACCCTAAAAACCCTAAAGCTAAAAGCCTAAACACTAATCCCTAAACCCTAAATCCTAAATCCTAACCCTAAACCCTAAACACTAAAACTCTAAACCCCAAACCCAAAATGCAAAACCCTAAACCCTAAACCCTAAAACCTAAAACCTAAACCTAAACAAAATAAATAAAACCTAAAAGTAAAATAAATAAAAAACCTAAATTAAATAAAATAAAATAATAACCTAAACTAAACCTAAAATAAAATAAATCAAAAAATAAAAAACTAAAATAAAATAAATAAAACCTAAACTAAACTAAAATATAATAAACCTAAAAAATAAAAAACCAAAATAAAATAAAAAACCATAATAAATAAAATGAAATAAACCTAAACCTAAAAAATAAACCTAAAAATAAATAAAAAATAAAACCTAAACCCTAAACTAAAAAAACCTAAACCTAAAATAAAAATAAACTAAACAAAATAAAATAAACCCAAACCTAAACTAAAATAAATAAAACCTAAACCTAAACTTATAATAAACTAAACCTAAACCTAAACTTAAATTTAATAAAATAAATAAACTAAAAATAAACCTAAACCTAAAATAAAAAATAAAACCTTAAAATAAACCTTAAATAAAAACCTAAAACCTAAACCTAAAAAAATAAAATAAAAACCTAAACCTAAACCTAAAAAAAAACCTAAACCTAAACCTAAAAAATAAAAAAATAAAAAACCTAAACTAAAATAAATATACCTAAAATAAATAAACTAAACTAAATAAAAATAAAACTAAATAAAAATTAAAAATAAAGTAAACTAAAATAAATAAAAAATCAACTAAATATAATGAATAAACCTAAACCTACCAGTTACTCAATTTTTTTTTTTTTAAAAAAACCTTAAACCCTAAATCCTAAACCCTAAAACCTAAACCCTAAACCTACAACCTAAACCAACAACCCTAAACCCTAAACCCTTTACTTTTATAGCTAAACTAAAAAAAATAAACCTAAATAAGAATAAATAAAGTAAACTAAAAATAATAAACTAAATATATTAAATAAACTAAACTACTTAATTTAAAAAATGAAATAAAACCTTAAACCCTAAATCCTAAACCCTAAACCCTAAACCCTAAATCCCTAAACCCTAAACTCTAAAGTAACCCTAAACCCTAAACCCTAAACCCTAAAAACCCTAAATTCAAACTAAAAACCCTAAAGCCTAAGCCCTAAAACTAACAGTGAACCCTAAACCCTAAACCTACAACCCTTAACCCTAAACTTTAAATCCTAAACCCTAAACACTAAACCATATATATATATAAAAAAATTAACCCTAACCTTAAACCCTAAACCCTAAACCTAAAACTACAACCCTAAACCCTAAACCCTAAAACCCTAAACCCTAAACCTTAAACCCTAAACCTAAAAACTCTAAACCCCCTAAACCCTAAAACCTCCAACCCTAAACCCTAAACTCTAAACCCTAAACCCTAAACACTAAAAACCTAAAAGCCTAAACCTAAACTAAATAAAACTAAAAAATAAAATAAATAAAATACCTAAACCTAAATAAAATAAATAAAATAGAATAAAATAGAAACCTAAAGTAAAACTAAAATAAACCAAAAAAAAACATAAACCTAAACCTAAAATAAAAAACAAAATAAAAATAAAACTAAACAAAATAAAATAAATAAAACCTAAAATCTAAAAAAATTAAATAAACCTAAAAATAAAAAAATCCTAAATAAAATAAAACCCAAATGAAAATAAAATAAAATAAAAACCTAAACCTAAAAAATAAACCTAAAATAAATAAAAAATAAAACCTAAACCCTAAACTAAAAAAAAAAGCTAAACCTAAAATAAATAAAATAAAATAAACCTAAACCTTAATTAAAATAAACTAAACTAAAATAAATAAAACTTAAACCCAAAATAAACTAAACTTAAACCCTAAACTAAATATAATAAAATAAAATAAAAATAAACTAAAAATAAACATAAACATAAATGAAAAAATAAAACCTACAAATAAATTTAAAATAAAAACCTAAAACCTAAACCTACAAAAATAAAGCAAAAAGCAAAACCTAAACCTAAAAATATAAAAATAAAACATAAACCAGAAAAAATAAACACAAACCTAAACCTAAACCTAAAAAAATAAACTAAAATGAAAAACCTAAAATAAAATAAATAAACTTAAAATAAATAAACCAAACTAAACAAAAATAAAAATAAACTTGAATAAAAATAAAAAATAAAATAAACTAAAATAAACTAAATAAACCTAAACATGCTAGTTTACTTCATTTAAAAAAATACCCTAAACCCTAAACCTTAAACCATAAACCCTAAATTCTAAACCCTAAACCCTAAAACTAACCCTAAACCAAAAATCCTAAACCTACAACACTAAACCTATAGTCGTAAACCCTAAACCCTAAACCCTAAACCATAAACCCTAAACCCTAAACCCTAAACCTTAAACTCTAAACCTAACTCTAAACTCTAAACCCTAAATCATAAACCCTAAACCCTAAACCCTAAACCCTAAACCCTAACCCTAAACCCTAAACCCTAAACCCTAAACCCAAACCCCAAACCTAAACTAAAGTAACTAAATTTAAAAGTAAACTAAACCTTAAACTTAATAATAAACCTAAACCTAAACCCTAGAATGAACCTAAAACATCATCCAACCGTAGTTTAGATCCTCGGTGAAGGGAGAGGCGACGTTATCCGTGGTGGTGGGCATCTAGAGGTGTCACGGATATGGAGGTGGTGGTCGAGCATGGTTATGGAGGTGGGAGGAGCACCGAGGTTACAGCCATAGCATGAAGAATGATATGATGGTGGATTCCACTACTCAGAGGGTGGTTTGATAGAACTGAGAAATCAAGAATGGTCGATCCAATCTAGTGCTTATGAAATTGTGTCTTTATAGTACAGACAGTTCTAGTTATCTAGGGATTTTGATTTACTCTATGCATGCTCATTTTTAATCTATGTCGTCACTTGTGTCTTAGAAAACTTGGTGTATTACTTGGTTGATGAAATGAAAAAGAAGAAATGTTGAATCTGAATTTATTCTCTGTTATAAAAAAACCAAAAATTGAAAACCTTAAACTAAAACTTGAACCTTAAACCTAAATCCTAAACCCTAAACCCCAAACCCTAAACCCTAAACACTAAACACTAAAAATAAAAAAAAATAAAAATAAAATAAAATAATAAAAAAACCCTAACTCTAAACCCTAAATACAAAACCTTAAACTAAAAAAAACCTACAAACTAAATCCTAAACCCTAAACCTAACCAAATTAAAATAAAACCTAAACCAAACTAAATAAAACCTAGAAATAATAAATAAATAATCCTAAACCTAAATAAAATAAAAATAAAATAAAATAAAAAACTAAACTAAAACCTAAACCTAAACTTATAAATAAAATAAAATAAAAAATTAAAAACTAAACTAAAATAAAATAAATAAAAACATAAACTAAACTAAAAAAGAAAATAAACCAAAAATAAAAAACCTAAAAAAATAAAACTAAATAAAATTATAAATAAAAAATAAACCTAAAATAAAATAAAATATAAACTAAATAAAAACCTAAACCTAAAAATGAAACCTAAAAATAAATAAAAAAAGAAAACCTAAACCTAAACTAAAAAAAAAAACTAAAATAAATAAACCTAAATCTAAACCTAAAATAAACTAAACCTTAACTATAAACAAATTAAAATAAACTAAACTAAAATAAATAAACCTAAAATAAAATAAAATATATAAAAAAATAAACCAAATAAACTAAAAAAAAACCTAAACTAAAGCTACTTAATTTAAAAAATAAACCTAAACTATAAAAATAAACCTAAAACTTAAACCATAAACCCTAAACCCTAATAATAAAGAAAAAAAAATCCTTAACCCGTAACAACAAACCCTAAAACTAACCCTAAATCATTAACCTGCAACCCTAAACCTTAAACAGTAAAACCTTAAACCTTAAAGCCATAATCCAAAACCCTAAACCCTAAACCCTAAATCCTAAATCCTAAACCTTAAACCTTAAACCCTAAAAACCCTAAACCCTAAAGCCTAAACCCTAAAAACCCTAAACTTTAAAGCATAAACACTAAACCCTAAACCTTAACCCTAAACCCTAAACCCTAAAACATTAAATCCTAAAACCCTAAATCCTAAACCCTAAACCCTAAAAACTGAATAAAACTAAACTTAAAAAATAAAATAAAATAAAACTCAATAAAAAAATAAACTAAAATTAAAACCTAAACCTAAACATAAAAAAATAAACTAAAATAAAAAACCTAAAATAAAAGAAATAAACCTAATATAAATAAACTAAATTAAATAAAAAAATAAGCCTAAATAAAAATAAAAAATAAAATAAATAAAAATAAACTAAGTAAACTAAATAAACCTAAACCTACAAGTTTACTTAATTAAAAAAACACTAAACCCTAAATCTATAACCCTAAACCCTAAACCCTAAAATAAAAAAAAAATAAAAAATAAAAAAACCCTAACCCTAAACTTTAAACGCTAAAACTAATCCTAAACCTACAACACTGAACCTACAACCCTAAACACTAAATTGTAAACCCTAAAAAATCCTAAACCCTAAACTCTAACCTTAAACCCTAAACCCTAAATTCATAAATCCTAAACCCTAAACCCCAATGCCCAAACCCTAAACATTAAACCCCAAACCCTAAACTTAAACCTAAGTAACTAAAAAATTTATAAAATAAACCTAAACCCTAAAACCTACTAAACCTAAACATAAACCTAAACCCTAAGAATGGGCAGAACCTTGATGGCAGGAACATCACTATCAACCAAGCTCGCCTGTGTTTGGCGGAGGAAGGCGAGGCAAAGAAGCATTAATGGGGGATCTGAGGTGTTGGTGGATATGGAGGTGGTCGAGCAGCAGTGGTGAGGGAGGAGGAGCGATGAGGTTACTGGTGGTGTGCAGGGAGCGATCAAGAATATGATGGTGGATCCCACTACTCGAGAGGCTGGGGAGTTATTAATGGGAACTAGAGGAAATTGAAGAATAGTTGATACGATATGCTGCTTATGGAACTGTGTCTTTATAGTAGAGATGGTTCATTATCAGGGTTTTGATTTTCTATGCGTGCTCATTTGTATCTATGTCATCGCTTGGGTCTTAGAAAACTTGATGTGTTACTTGGTTGATGAAATTCAAAAGAAAAAAAATGTTGAATCAGAATTTATTCCCTGTCAAAAAAAAAACTAAAAACCAAAACCCTAAACTAAATTCAACCCTAAACCTCAAACATAAACCTTAAACCTTAAATATTTTTAAAAAATAAAAAAAATCCTAACCCTAAACCCTAAACCTATAACACTAAACCTACAACCCTAAACCCTAAACCTTAAGAAATCATATACCCTAAACCCTAAACCCTAAACCCTAACCCTAAACCCTTAACCCTAAAAGCATAAACCCAAAAACCCTAAACCTAAATCCCAAACCCAAACCCTAAACCCTAAAAACCCTAAACCCCTAAACCCTAACCCTAAACTTTAAATACTAAACACCAAACCCTAAAGCTAAGACTAAATTAACTAAGCAAATTAAAAAATAAACCTAAACCTTAAAACTTAATAAATCTAAACATAAACCTAAACCCTAAGAATGGGTCAAACCTTGACGACAGGAACATCACCATAAACCAGGCTTAGTATAGATCTGGCAATGGAGGCAAAGGCGGAGGTGGCAATTATCGCAATGGTGGTGGAGGATTTGGAGGTGCTAGGGGATATCGAGGTGGTCAAAGCAAGCATGGAGTGAGGAGCATGGAGGTTATAACTATGGAGAGATCGGATATGATGGTGGATCCCACTGAGAGGCCGGTGGTCCCGATGGGAACAAAAAAGAAATTAAAGAATGGATCCTCTTATTGAACTGTCTTTATAGTAGAGGTTGTTCAAGTTATCTTGGCTTTTTGATTTGCTCTATGCGTGGTCATTTTTTATCTATGTCATCGCTTGTGTCTTAGAAAACTTGGCGTGTTACTTGATTGATGAAATCGTAAAGAAGAAATGTTGAATCTGAATTTGTTCTCTGTTAAGAAAGAAAACCTAAAACCTTAGACCCTAAACTAAAACCTAAACCTTAAACCTAAAACCTAAACTCGAAACCCTAAACCCTAAAAATAAAAATAAAAAAAAAATAAGAAAAAAAACCAAACCCTTAACCATAAAAATAAAACCCTAAGCCCGAAACCATAAAACCTATAAGCTGAAATCCAAAACTCTAAACCATAAACCCTAAACCCTAAACCCTAAACTCTAAAACCTAAAACCCTAAACTAAATAAAACCTAAAATAAAATAAATAAAAACCTAAACCTAAACCTAAATAAAATAAAATAAATAAAACCAAACCTAAATAAAATAAAACCTAAAAAACCTAAACATAAAAATAAAATAAAATAAAAATAAAACTAAACTAAATTAAAATAAATAAAAAACATAAACTAAACTAAAAAATAAAATAAACCTAAAAATAAAAAAATCTAAATAAAATAAAACTAAAGGAGAAATAAAATAAAAAACCTAATAAAAAAATATTATAGACTAAAGACCTAAACCTAAAAAATAAACCTAAAAAAATAAAAAAATAAAACCTAAACCTTAAACTTAAGAAAAAACCTAAACCTAAAATAAATAAATAAAATAAACCTAAATCAAACTAAAATAAATAAAACCTAAACCTAAACCTAAAATAAACTAAACCTAAACCCTAAACTAAATAAAATAAAACTAAAATAAACCTAAACTAAAAAATAAAACCTAAAAATAAACCTAAAATAAAAACCTACAACCTAAACAAAAAAATAATAATAAAAACTTATACCTATACCTAAAAATAAAATAAAAAACCTAAACCTAAAAAATAAAATAAAAATAAAAATAAACTAACAAATAAACATAAACCTAAACCTAAAAATAAACAAATAAAACTAAAATAAAATAAATAAATAAAATAAATAAAATAAACTAAATAAAAAAATAAACCAAATAAACTAAAACCTAAACCAGTTTACTTAATTTAAAATAAACCTAAATTAAATCCAACCTGAACCTAAAACCTAAACCCTAAATCAAAACTAAATACTAAAATAAAATAAATAAAAAAAAATACTTAACCCTAAACCCTAAACCCTAAAACTAACCCTAAACCTTAAACTTACAAGCCTAAGCCCTAAACCCTAAAACCTAAAGCCCTAAACTCCAAACCCAAAACCCTGAACCCTAAACCCTAAACCCTAAGCCCTAAACCCTAAAAACCCTAAACCCTAAACACTAAAACCTAAACCCTAAACCCTAATCCAAAACCCTAAACCCAAAACCCTAAACTCTAAACCCTAAAAACTTGAAAAACTAAACCTAAAAAATAATATAAAAATAAAACTCAACTAAAAAATCAACCTAAACCTAAAAAATAAACTAAAATAAAAAATCTAAACTAAAAGAAATAAACCTAAAATAAATAAACTTAACTAAATAAAATAAAACCTAAATAAAATAAAAAATAAACTAAGTAAATAAAATAAACCTACATGTTTATTTATTTTTTTTTAAAATCAAAACCCTAAATTCTAAACCTAAACCCTAAACCCTAAAATAAATAAATAAATAAAAAAATAATAACCTTAAACCTAAATCTAAACCCACAAATAAACCTACAACCCAAACCCTTATCCCTAAAACCATAAAACACCATAAACTATAAACTCTAAACCAACCTAAGCCCTAAACCCTATGCCCTAACCCTAAACCCTAAACCCTAACCCTAAATCACAAACCCTACACTTAAACCTAAGTAACTAACTAAATTATAAAATATGCTTACACCCTAAAACCTAATAAACCTAAACCTAAAATGTATAAGGTGTTAGTTAGCTGCGACTTCAAGTGGTTGTAAGTCCAATAGTCGGGCAATTCATCCTCTCTTATGGAGTTAAACTATATGCCCATTGTCACTTAGACTTAGGTCATGCTTTGGCTTATACTAAAGATCCCTAGATTTAGGATTCAACGTGGTTATTTCTTTCATGCTACAAGCATAAATCATCACCTCTTAGGCATCTCCATAATCTTTTGTTGTTCGATTACAAGTCCTACCTTTCTAATGGAATGTGAACTTTAACACAATTGATCTTCTCTTTAATTTTAAAATTGTAAAGCCCAATTATAGGAATGGTTCTAATTCTCACTAGGTTTTCTAGTAAGAGCATTCCCTCATTTCCTTTAGCCATAATAAGTCTTCTCTTTGAGTTTTCCAACTTGATTTTCCAATACAACTAATCCTTTGATAGTCTAGCCTTGAAATATTTGGAGACTTTAATTGCTACTTTAATCAAGAGTATTCTTAATGGATTCACATCCCTTAGGATGTAATTAACTATGGATACTTTCCTTCATAAGGAACTTAACGAACCTAGCTTAATATAAACCCTACTTTACTTTTCATGTAAAGTAAAAGATCTAGTACATTCAAAGACCCATCATGCCTAAGTCTTTATTATGTGATTAGGTCCATTATAGGGTGATGATTTCTATCTTTTGAGAAGGTGCATCTTTCTTAATATCATACTCGATCATTTCAATAAGTACCCCTAAGATCTACATGGTGTCCCACATCTCAAAAATAAACACCACAGATTTTTCTAGCGACTCCACTAGGATGGTTCCTCTCTCCATCTCTAGTAGTAATTATTGTTTCCAAACATCGATAGTAAACTTCTATTTTATATGGGTCCAAGACTATCTTTCTTTCCATTGGCACTTTCCTATTTCATCTTTGGTTGTTGCTTAACATCCTTAGGTTTTAAGACCTCACCCATGTAGGTCTTAAAATATATCCCCAATAAGTAAAAAAAAAATTTAATTAACTAAAGGAGATGACTATAAATTTAGAACCTCTTTACCATTCTCTTGGTGAGGCAAGGTTCATTTCATACTTAAGAAAATAAACTCTTTGCATAAAAAATTTATATACTTTCAAAAAGCACTTCTCAAATTAAAATTCTCATGACAAAATATTTGCATTTAAAGATAACCAAACCACATGCAATAGTATCCATGATTGTTTCATGGAGGTTCTTTTTAAAATTTAAAATCAAATAATTTTAAAATACTTTTTCAAAAAGCTCATATTTTAAAATAGTAATCTCCATTCAACACACCTTAGTTTATTGAATGAATATTTTATTTTCAAACATGATCGTGACATAAAATTGAAATTTCATTTAGCACATCCTACATGTGCTAAG
This sequence comes from Cymbidium sinense, assembly GCA_021442155.1. Taxonomy (NCBI): domain Eukaryota; kingdom Viridiplantae; phylum Streptophyta; class Magnoliopsida; order Asparagales; family Orchidaceae; genus Cymbidium; species Cymbidium sinense. The sequence goes on along the minus strand of JAKCPB010000741.1, from coordinate 136,472 downwards.
TTAATTTCTTTTTCAATAAACATCACACAATATCCCATCTTTGAAAATTGAAAAGAAAAATATAATTGATTTCTATTTAACATGCCTAAATTTATTAAATGAAAATCCCCTTTTTCAAAATCACTAAAAATTAAAACACATTTGAATTCTATTTGACATACCCAAATTTGTCAAATGAGAATTCCCTTTTTAAAAATCTAAATAAAATTAGAGTATACTTAACATACCCACATTTTCTAAGTAAAGTTCCCTTTTTAAAATCATATATAAATTAAACACACTTGAACCCCATTTGACATTCCTAAATTTATCAAATGAGAGTCCCACCTTTTCCAAATTGAAAACAAATTGAACTTTATTTAAAATACCACAATTGTTAAATAGAAGTCTCCTCTTTCAAAACAAAACAAAATGAACTCATCAAACACACTTGAGACCTACTTAACCTACCAAATTTGTTAAGTAAGGGTTTATTTATCAAAATAAAATCAAAATACATCAAACACATTGGGCTCCACTTAGCATACCTAAATTTGCTAAGTAAGGATCCCATTTTCAAATTGAACTCAACAAATCAAACACATGACACACATCGCAACAAAAAATGCTTTCAAAATTTGTTTTCAAACATGCACTTGAATCTCATTTAGCATATAAATCTGCTAAGTGAAGATTCCAAAATCAAATCAATACAAATTCAATTGACCCTCCATTTAACATACCCAAATTTGTTAAATGAGGGTCCCAAACATAAAATCAAATTCAAATGTGAGCCAAAGGAAGTATCAATTAAGAGCATCTCCAAAACATTTGAACCCCATTCAATATACCCAAATTTATTGAATCTGGGTTCTAAAATTAAATCAAATTCAAAGTCTCTCCTTCAAAAAAAATCATAATCTCCAATATTTTAACCCCATTTAGCATACCTAAATTTTTTAAATGAGGCTCCAATTCAACAATCAAAGAAAGTTAACCATTCAAGTCAACAACATTCAAGTAAAGTTTGATATGGTTCTCTTTCTAGCAATGCAGATTCCACCCATGACCATCAAGAGAGAGGAGGTGGGCAAGAAGCCACTTCTTGGTTTGACCTACGATTTTTTGAGTTTCCCTAACCAAATTAGAAATGCCATAAAAGTTCCTTCAAGAGCCAAGAATAAGATCAATAAGGATATTTGAGTATGTCTTATCCATTCTAGATAAGTATGACTCAATTGATTTGAATCAAATCCCAATGAAGATAACTCCCATGGGGTTCAAATGTTTTGGAGAGGCTCTTAATTGATACTTCCACCGATTTGTCAATGGAGAGCCAAATTGATACTTCCATTAATATAACTCAATTGATTTGAATCCAAAATTAGATGCTGATGTTGATCCCAAGGCTCATTATGATGGCTTGGATACCTGTCATACCTTGCATAATAATTTGGATGCTAAAGACAATGCCCCTACTCCAGCTATCTTGACTTCCTTGAATGTTGAACATGAGTAGGAAAACTTGAAAGGGATGGAGGAAAAATTGAAACAATATCCTAAAAGTGACCCTCAAATTTGTGCTCTTGATTCTTCCAATATATCCCCCTCTCTTAACACTAAAATTGGAACCTCCCCTTCTCTTACTCATGATATTGACATACAACCTAATCATTCTTTGCATACGAATACTGAAATTGAAGAAGGAGAAGTCACCATTAGAAATGCTTTGACTGATTCTAACCCTATTCTTAATATAACCAACCGCCTCTCTCGATGGAGACTCATTGGACAAAAATAGACCATTTTAAACTATTCTAGAAAAGAAATCATTAAAGAAAAAATGTTCCCTAATAACTCTACTAGATCTACTAGATCTGGATCCTCATCTCATAAATAGCTGCTCTTCCTTTTATCTATTTGCTTTAGACATCTACTTTACTTTGCTTTTATTTCAAATTTGATAGCCTTTATGTTTAATTCACTTATTTGGAATATTCGAGGGATTGGGACCCTCACTTGTATAGAAATCTCTGTGTTAATAATATTGCTTTACTTGTTATTATTGAACCTTTAATTCACTCTTCTAAGATCAATCATGGCTAGAATGCTTGGCTTTAATAACTTCTTTTACAATATTAGTAATAAGATCGTGTTTTGGAATAACTATCTTTCTTCTATCCTTGATGATCTTCAGCAGGTGGTTAATGTTAACATTACTTTGGGTGATTTCTCTGCTCTAGGCTCATTTTTGTATGCATCTTGCAATAGGGCTGGTAGGAACACCCTTTGAGGCAATTTAAGATCCTTTGCCGCCACTGTCAACAAACCTTGGTTGGTCGGGGGTGATTTTAACACCATCCTCTTCTCTTCGAAAAGAAGGGGGGATGTTCTCCTAACATGCATTCTATGGAAGATTTTTCTAATATGATTCTTGATTGTAACCTCATTGACATTGGCTACCGGATTGGATTACACTTAGCACAACTCTAGACTGCAATGGTCAATGAACTCTCTTTAACTCCATATGGATAAATCAATGGCCCCATACTTAGAACATTTAAGTAGAACCTTATCGATCATGCTCTCTCTTGATTTCTTAAAAAATCCATTAAATCGCCTCTCCCACACTACATCTTTGATTGAATATGTGGATTCAACATATTATTTTTTTAAATGTTGTCACCCCTAACCTGCCCCCCTCCACTCGAAAATATATGATCTCGTTTAAACTTAAAAAACTCAAGCAAAACCTTGTTTGGTGGAATAAACATCGCTTTAAAAACCTTTTTGCTAACATCAAAAACATGGAACAATTGGTCTGTAATCTTGAAAATGTTGTTTTAACTGTTTCTTCAAAATTGAAGGATTTAAATGAAGCCAAAGATTACCTTGTTACCTATCAAAATATGAAAGAAACTTACTTGCAAAAGGTGCTAGTAAACTCAGATGGGGATAGAAATATTAGATACTTTCATGCTCTTTTCAAAAAAGAGAGCATTAAATTATATCCAAAAAATTAAAAGTACCAATGGAAACATGATCACTGAAAATAATGAAATTAAAGAATCTGTTATTAATCATTTTAAAAATTTGCTTAATAAGAGCCATACTTTAGATGCTATCTCCAACACTCATTTGATTCCCTCATTTATTTCCAGTGAAGAAAACCATTTACTTATTATGATTCCTACAGAAGATGAGATTAACAAATTTGTTAATAACATGAACACTTACACTGAGGAAAGGATATACTACTCACTTCTTTCAACATTGTTGGACTATTCTTAAACAAGACTTAGTTGAAGCAGTCATCGACTTCTTTAATGGTAACTCTATACCTAGATATTTTCTTGCACCTCCATTGTCCTAATACCACAAAATATTGACAATCAATGCGGGTGACTTTAGACCTATCGCCTTTTGCACCTTCTTGTAAAAAACTTATTGCTAAATTACTTGCCAATATACTCCATTGCTTCAAAAAATTATCTCTCTAATCAAACCGCTTCCAAAGGCGAGTAGATTGATAATATTCTTCTAGCCCAAGAGTTATTGACTTGGATGCCCCTATCAGAGGTGGCATTATCCTTTTTAAATTAGACATTTCTAAAGCCTTTGACAATATCGCTTAGAAATTTCTCTTTCAAATTCTTCGATTGTTTGGGTTTTCTGATAAATTCATATCTCTTATTAAAAATTGCATTACAAATTCTTGGTTGTCTATCATTTTAAATGGAGAGGCCTTAGGTTTCTTCGCCTCATCCCAAGGCTTGAGACAACGAGACCCATTATCTCCTTCTCTTTTTATCATTAGAGTGGAATATGTTTCTAGGAGTCTTAATGACCTATTCAACAATAATCCTAGCATGTACTTTAGAACCATGGGTGGCATCGCTGCCTCTCATTTGAGCTTTGCTAATGACTTCATCATTTTTTTCAATGCTTCCATTCATCACATCAAAAAAATAATGAGATTATTAGTTAAATTTGGGAAAGAAATTGGTCTTTCTATTAATGAAGGCAAAAGTTGTTTCATTCTTTCATCTAAAATTCCTAGTAATAGAATTGACCAAATCTTGAGAATCACCAAATTTCAACAACATCACCTTCCCATTAAATATCTTGGTGCTCCTCTTTATAAAGGTCGAAAAAGATCACATCTCTTTGATGAACTTATCCAAAAAATCTCAAATAAATTTCTATTTGAGAATTTCATTTACTCTCCTTTGGTGGTAGACTTACTCAGCTTAAGAGTACCCTAAACTCCATGCCTTTATATCTTATTCAAACCATTATCCCTATTATTCTACCTTAATAGAATCGAGCGCCTCCTTAATAAATTTTTTTGGGGATCTAACAACTCTTCTAAAAGGATGCATTGGACTTCTTGGTATAAAAGCTGGCACCAAGGTGGCATGGGTTGTAAGCGATCCGTGAAACTATTCGCATTCTCTCATAAACTTTGGTGGAACTTTAGAAGAATAGCCTTTGGGCTAAATTTATGGCTGCCAAATATTGCCAGGGTAAGCATCCTCTCACCTATTCTTACAAAGTGGGTAACTCACATGTATGGAAAAGACTTATAACATCAAATGGGAAGCTGAATCCCTTATTTATTAGGGGGTCAACTCTGTCTCTTCCATCTTTTGGCAAGACAACTGGACTGGCAATGGTTCCATTGATAATTTATTAACTACTCATTCCACTACTGATATTAAAAGTCAACTCCTTCTGGCTGAATAACAATTGAAATGATATCATGCTTATTGACTACATTCCTACTCCTTTTATACATAATCTCACCAACATATATATAAGTTCTAACAAGCTCGATCAAATCCTCTTTAAGCTCTCACAATAGAGATTTTAATCTTAAAGATGTTTGGTTTCATATTAAAGAAACTCATGACTTCTCTAATGTATTTTTTAAACTTTGGAATAACACTATACCTATCTCTTATTTTATCCTTACTTGGAGAATTCTAAAAAATTTCATCCCTGTGGACTCTCTTACGTGGGGAAAAGGATTTTACTTACCCTCTAAATGCTATTGTTGTTATCACATTGAGGATGTAAATCATGTCTTTGTTAATGGAGCTATTGCCTCTAAATTATGGGTTTGGTATGATGATCTTTTCAATATTAATCTTTTTAATGGAACTCTATCTTTATACCAACTTCTGGAGGCTTATTTTCAAAGAACTATTAAAGGTCATATTAAAGTGATAACTGCCATCACTCTCATTTGGTTTATATGGATGGATAGAAATGATGCTAAACATCATGGGATTCCTATGAATCATAAAAGAATTATTGCGAGAATCAAAGATAAAATTTGTGCCTTATTCAATGCCAATTTAATTACTAACAATCAATTTAAAGGTTGCAAATTTGTAGCTAATAAATTGGGTCTTACCTTGCCTAAGCATTTGAATTGTAAAGATGCTAAGATTGCTTATTAGATTAAGCCCCATGATAATATTATCAAGATTAACACTAATGGTTCTGTTTCTCAAAATAATTTTGGATGTGGTGGCATTTTTAGAAACTTTAAAGGCATGGTAACTTTGTGCTTTTGCTTATCCTTTACCTACATGCTCTGTTATTTTTGTTGAATTAATGGCCATTAATAAAGCTGTTGAGATCAACTTGCAGAAAAACTGGCTTAACATTTGGATTGAAGTAGATGCTCTTCTTCTAATTGATCTATTAACCTCTAATAAAATGGGTAACACTGAATTATATTATCTTCTCAATCAAACTAAAACACTTCTATCTCAAGTTTGTTACACAATCACTCATGTTTGGCTGGAAGGAAATGCTTGTGCTGATTATCTTGCTAATCTAGGAGCTAGATTAGATGATCAAATTTTCTTTGATCAATCTAATCTACCTAGACACCTGTGTGGCTTAATCAATTTGGATAATACTGGCCTACCATACCTTAGAAATTAGCACCCCTCCCTTTCTTATTATTTATTATTTATTATTCACTAATGCATTCCTATAATTGTATTTTTTTCTTCTCCTATGCTTTTGACCTGAGCCTTGCTCACCTCTTATGGGGATTTTTTTGTTAAAGTTGTGTCTCATTTCAAAGGGTATGATGTTTCCTATTTCATTAAGCTACTAGCTGAAAATGCTTATCTCTCTATTTGTATTGACAAAATTTTCACTTATGTCTTTTCGCTCGGCTGGGCCTATTTTCTATTGGCCTTTTGGTTTGCGTGGGTTTATTTTTTGCTATATATTTCTGGCCGCAGGCTGATGGAGTTTAAGGGTGATAGGTTAAATGATTGCTATTTCTTTCCAAATCTTATTTCTTTTTTTTTCATTAATATATGTCAACACTATGCTTCTTGGCAAGTGTTGCTTCATGGCTTTGAACTGCAGGAATACATATGATTTCATTGAAGTTCAAGATTTTTTTGGTATATTTAGTTTGTTGTTCCCTCATTTTTTTGGGAGTGTTTTTCTGTTTCTCAAATAGGCTAGCATGTGCTGATTCATTTTTTGTTCTACTAGAGTAAGTGGTTTTTATAGTTTCTCCAGACTACTGGAATATGCTATTTATGCAGTTTCTAGTTTCTTTGTATTTTTTGCTCCCATTAATATTTGCTGACATGGGCCCTTTTTTTTGGCCTACTGTTGGGTCTGCTGTTTGGGCTGTTATGTTGCTTTGGGCTGATTTGTGTGCTGGTTTATTTCCATCAGCTGGCTAATTCTTGCATTTGGTTTTACTAATTTTCTCCAATAGGCTGGGAATATTTTTTCTGTTCCTCCAGCCTCTTGGAATGTGTTATTCTTTGGAATTGTTGGACACTTTGCATTTTTTGCTCCCATCAATACTTGGATGTCATGGTTCCTTCTTTTGGCCTATTGTTTGGTCTACTGTTTTGCCTGCTGTGTAGAGGTGGGCTGATTGGTGTGGTGATTTTTTTCATCAGTTGGTTTTGTCTTGCAATTGACTTTACTAGTATAATTTTGGTTATGATCATGGCTAGATCAAGTGCTTATGTTTTAGTTGATTTAGGCATGGATTCTCGCACATCCTGTGGGCCTGCTACTGTTGGTTTTTCTATCATGTGTTGGGTAGGGATTCTGATGCTATGGTGCATATAATTGCTGATGGTTATCCTATTTGGGATAATGTCTTGCATTTTTCATATACATTGTATTTGGCTTTATTTAGATTTGCAGGTACTAAGGACCATAAATCCTTCATCCTTTGGTGCTATCCCGCAGTTTGTCAGGCTATGATGGCTTCACCCCTTATTGGTTTGGTAGTAACTCTTGTGTTGTATCCATTCAATGGTTGCTTGGATGTACACATTTGAATTTTTCCCAATTTGGTGTGAATATCTTGGGCCCTCTCCCTCAAAATTTCTCTTCAATCATTATTCTGTTGCCCTCTTATTGCATCTGTACAAATTCTTCCTTCTTCATATTTGTAGATACAGCTTTCCTTTATTTTGCGTGCATTGCGGTTCATTTTGTTGAATATGGTTCTACTTTGGCCCAGATCTTCCATTGCTGATCTCTATGTATCTTTTACTGCTATTTTCCTTTTACTTCTTTTTTGGATGTAATTAGATAAGGGATTTACTCTCTAGGCTAGTTGTAGCTCTTCGAATAGTAGTTTTAGAGTTTATCCCCTTTTAAGGATCTTCTAACCTTCTTTTTTGTGGCAATAAAATTCCCCCTATATGGGGTTTCCCAAAACAATCACAATAATGATTGTAATCCATAAAATAGCAGTATCGATGGACTTTAAGGATTCCAACTTGGGTAGAGATACCCCCATTCTAAACTTTCACGGTGTCACGACCGACAAAGAGTTAGAATCATCAGATCTAATAGAGGAAATTTTGGTCACCATAAAAGAGTAGGTAAACATCAATTCTACCTCTCTTTAGAAGATATCACGTAAGCCATTGTAGTAGGTCCTACCACTTTGATCAAGACTATAGGAAGAAGCAAACTAGTTGTTGGAAATAATTAAATTCTAAATCTTTCTTAAGATCCAAAATAAGGGCATCAAAATATTTTGAAGGTTAATCTTAAGGTCCTAAACTATCTTGGAAGTTGCCCACTATGCTAAAATAATGAGTGCTCCCTCACCTTCTCTAAGGAGATAGAGGAGTGTTTGATTGGAACTTCACCTGATTCTTCCTTACTCAATTAGTGGAAACCTCCTCAAGTCATACTCAACATAGAATATCCTATGGAAAGAAAATACAAGCAATCCCCTTCATAGATCACAACATAAAGAAAGACTCAAAAAAAGGAGAGAAAGAAAAAAATGAAACAAAAAGAGAAAAGAAAGAAAAGAAAAAAATGAAAAAAATGAATGAAAAAAGAGACAAGAAGAGAAAGAAAAGAAGAAAAAGATAAAAAGTAAAGCACCAATAATACACATTGATTTGGAATCCAAAGGATAAATCATGTGTACAAGGTGTAAATTCAAAGAAAAGGAGAGAAAAAAAAAGAATATACAAAATAAATTTTGAGTCTACTTTTGACATGTCTTTGGAGTAGATAATAGTAAAACAAAAAGTTCTAAAAGGATAATTTATGAATGATATGACCAGAAACATAGTAGGTATGTAAGCATATTGACTCCAATTCCACTATCTCATGATATTATTATAGGATTGGAAGTTAAGAGTTGCTCCTAACCTCTCACAATATATATATATATATATAAGGTTATATGTGTACTTAGAAAACACCTATCTTTTAGGTGAAGTTATATTTACTTTTCCTATTTTTAATGTAATTTTGGATCAGAAATTAGGTTTAGTACTATGGTGGGATAATGATGAGCATTGGCTAGAAGGCTTTATCCTGGTTGTCCATGTAATGCCTTTGAAGTGGAGCTAACCAAATCAGAGTAGGAAGATACATGAAGGCATGAATACTTGAAGGCCCCCCACAACATTTATCATTTGTAAATTGCAAAATATTTTATTTTATACCAGGTTGTATAAGGGCAGAGCTCGACTACCCATTTTTCTTTTTGGGTTGTATGATAGCACCTGACCACACTGACCTGTTATTCTTTTACATTAGCTATAAAAATTGTTTGATGTTGTGTTTAAAGTACACAATTAGGATGGCATGCTTTTCTTAGTTTCTTTATATGTTTGATGTTTGAATGTGTGGCCTGGAATTTGATTAGGCTTTTAGAAAAAAATATAATCTTTCTACCCAACTACAACTCATAACTAAAGTTTTAAATGATTCATAACCTCACATAAAGCCTAGGATATAAATCAAGATAATTAAAAGAATTAGCAACCCCTTAGCTGAATGTTGAATGGCCAACAACATGCACATCCTATTATTTCGCTCTTAAAAATTTATGATTTCCATCCTTGCACAATAGTGAAATTCTTGAACTCTGAGGACATCCCTTATTTTTGAAAACACCTCTTTCTTATTGATTTAGCCAACAACCTTATTTCATCATGCATGTAGGCATCAGAAACCCAAATCCTATGTCAAAATGAAGTGTCAAAATAAATAAAATTTGAAAAGATTTTGCACTAGACTAAGTCATATGCTCATACCACTCATGCTCTAGTCTCTTAGGGAGTGGGTTTAAAACTTTAGTTTCATACTAATTAAACAACAACCTAACTAATCTTGCAAAACATATGACTAGACTTCATGGATGTAAAGCATAGGAGGTGTTAGCTAGCTGCCACTCCAAGCAGTTGTAAGTCTACTAGTCGGGCAGTTTATCCTCTCATATGGAGTTAAACCATATGACCATTTTTGCTTAGATTTAGGTATTACTTTGGCTTATGATAAAACTCCCTAGATTTAGGATATGAGGTGGCTATTTCTTTACAAGCTACAAGCATAAATCCTCACCTCTTAGGTATCTCCACAATCTTGTATTGTTGGACTATAAATTCTAGCTTTCTAATGAAATGTCAACTTTGACAAAATTATTCTTCTCTTTAATTTCAAAATTATAAAGCCCAATTATATGATAGGTTGAAATGCTCACTAGGTTTCCTAGTATCAAGAGCAGTCCCTACTAGTTTCCTTTGGCTTCGATAATAAGTCTTCTCCTTAAGTTTTCCCATTTGATTTTCTAATACAACTAATCCTTTGATAAGCCTTGAAATCTTTGGAGACTTTAATTGCTACTTTAATTAAGAGTATTCTTAATGGATTCACATCCCTTAAGATGTAATTAACTATGGAGGCTTGCCTCCATAGAGAACTTAACAAACTTGGCTTAATATAAACCTTACTTTACTTTTCCATGTAAAGTAGGGGAAAGATCTTCAGTACATTCAAAGACTCATCATGAATTAAGAGTCCTTATTAAGTGATTAAGTCCATTATATGGTGATGATTTTTATCTTTCAAGATTATGCATCTTTCCTTAATGTCATACCCGGTCATTTCAATAAGTACCCCCTAATCTCTACGTGGTATCCCACATCTCAAAAATAAACACCACACACACCAAGTTTTCTAAGACTCAAGCAACAACATAGATATAAAATGAGCACGCATAGAGCAAATCAAAAACCTTATATAACTAGAACCATATCTACTATAATGACATAGTTCCATAAGTAGCAGATTGGATTGGCCATTTTTCTCCAGTTCCCATCAGAACCACCCTAGCTTTTGAGTGGCGAGATCCACCATCATATCCCTGATCTCTTCTTCTGCCACCACCATGGCTATCACCTTCGTTGCTCCTCCCACTTCCATAACCACCACTGCTCTGACCACAACCTCCATATCCACCAGCACCTCTCGATCCCCTACCATCACTATGATAACCGCCACCTCTGCCTTCGCATCCACTGTCAAATCTAGACTAAGCCTGGTTAACGGTGATGTTTTTGCCATCAAGGTTCTACCCATTCCTAAGGTTTAGGTTTAGGTTTATTAAGTTTTAGGGTTTAAGTTTATTTTTTAATTTATTTATTTAGGTTTAGGTTTTAGGGTTTGGGGTTTAGGTTTAGGTTTGTAGGGTTGGGTTTTAGGGTTTTGAGTTTAGAAGTTTAGTTGGGTTTTTTAGTTTAGGGTTTAAGGTTTAATGTTTAGGGTTTAGGGTTTATGGTTTAGGGTTTAAGGTTTACAGGTTGGGTTTAATGTTTAGGGTTTAGAGTTTTATGGTTTAGGGTTGTTTAGGGTTCAAGGTATTTTTTTTGGGAAAGTTAAGAATTTTTTTACCATAAAAGGAAAGATACAATATCCTCAAAAGGGGTAAAGCTCTAAAATTCTACTACTCTCAGAGCTACAAAAAGCCTAAAGAGCTAAACTCCCATCTAAGTACATTAAAAAAATAAAAGAATATAAAAGAGCAAATATAATAGCTAAAAAGCATAAGAGAAAAAGACATGGCATAAAACTAAAATAAATCTAAAAAATAGTGAAAGGATGAGTCAACAACAGTTCATGATTCCTTTGAGAAAGCAAGATAAGCAAGATCCACAACAACAGAACTTGGGTTGACTAAGTAACGACCATTCCCTTTGTAAAGTTCCAACATGTATAAGAAATATGCAAAACACGACAAAGGCAAAAGTCATAGCTAAAAAGGATAAGGACAAAGAGAGGACAAGGAGAGAGCTGAGAAAGAGAAAGCTTAGGCTAAGTTAGGATCATCTCAAGGGGAAACAATACATATGAGCATCAAAACTTCATAAAGAAGGGTTATAATCATATGTAATGCTACCAACAAGAGAGAAGAGCTGAGTAACATCAAAACCATCATAGCCAGCATACCTGATGCAAGCAAACAACTAAGGTTAGTAGTCTATAGAGTTCCAGATCCTGCACCATTAAACAAAGAGCAACCGGCCAGTAACCAGCTAGCAGCCAAACCACCAAACCAAAACCATAATAGACTAATAATTATAACCTAGAGAGAGGTTAGAATAAAGTTAGAACACCAATAATAGCCATTATCCAAATACCCATCCAAGCTCCAAACTAGGGAAAAAAAGAACCAGCCATCAGCAAGCACCAGACCCATGCAAATTAAAAGAGAAACAACTAACAAAACCAAGATAGGAGACCTCAAGCCAAAGTCCCAACAAGTAGCATTCACCAAGCAAAACCTGGGTGAGCAACTACAAATGACTAACTGACTCAGAAATAAAATGATCAACTGAAGGAAACATAAGCTATAGTCAGTACAAATCATTAAAAGACAAAAATAGCCACACAAAAGGGGGCCAAAGGCAACCACCAACCACTAGAAACCAAAAATTCCAATCCAAAAGGATCAACAAAGGTTTAGTCAGCACATCAAAAGGCTCCAACAAATTGTCCAAGATGAAGGAAAAGACCAACAAGGAAAAAAATCAACCAACTAAGATTCTAACGATAACTAAAAGTCCTCCAACCAAACCAGCTAAATAAAATAACCATAAGGAAACCACCAGAGAATAACCCATCATAAGTAACCAACAAATAAAGCATCCCTAGTAGCCAAGGAAAAGAAGAAAACCAATAAAGTACCACACAACAGAGGTCCAAAAGTAGCATAGCCACCATAGTAAATAGTAGTAGCCTAGCAGACTAGCCAAAACCAAACTTCCCTAGCAACAAAGACTAACCCAACAAGATGCATAATAACAACATAAAACCTGCTGTAAATAACTTGCTCAGTAGAGGCTAATCCTAGGAGAATAACCAAACACAAAAATAAGGCAAAAGAAAGATCTAGTAATAAAAAATAAGGAACTGGGAGGCAACCCTTAAAAAAGCAACTAGAAAACTCTCCAAAAAGAGGCCTAGAAAGGCAACAACCAACAGTAGCTCCCACTGGGAAGGCCACCCATTCAATCATGAAAAACCATCAAAAAAGTAATTCGAGTTTAAGAGGAGAGCCAACAAACCAACCAGTACAGAAAATAGAATAAAGCTAGAGCAGAAACCATCTCATCCACCATCAACCAAAGTAATAAGGCAGAGAAGACAACATCCACTAATTTGAAAAAACTAACCCAACCTAGCCTGGAAAGACAGGAACCACTAGGTAGCAACCACAAGGCCAACCTAAAAGCAAGAGGTAAAAAATAGATCCCAACTCAGGCCAAAAAGTGAAAATAAGTTTAGGGTTTAGGGTTTAGGGTTTAGTGCTAAAGGTTTAGGGCTAGGGTTTAGGATTTAGGTTTTAGGGTTTAGGGTCATGAGATTTAGGGTTTAGGATTTAGGTTCAGTTTAGGATTTAGGGTTAGTTAATGGTTTAGGGTTTAGGTTAGTTTTTGGTTTAGGGTTTATGGTTTTTTAGGGTTTATAGTTTTGGGTTTAGGGTTTAGGGTTTAGGATTTTAGGGTTTAGGGTTTAAGGTTTATGATTTTTTAGGGTTTAGGGTTTATATTAACCTTAGGTTTTTTTTAATTAAGTAAACTCAAACATTTAAGTTTATATAATATAATAATTTAATTAATTTATTTATTTTAGTTTATTTTATTTTTCCTTTTTATTTAGGTTTATTTTTTATTTTTATTTAGTTTAGTTTATTTATTTTAGTTTAGGTATTTTATTTTAGTTTATTTTTTAGGTTTAGGTTTAGGTTTATGTTTATTTTTTAGTTTAGTTTTATTTTAGTTATTTTTTTTTAGGTTTAAGTTTTATTTATTTTTTTTTTTTTTAGGTTTTAGGTTTTTATTTTAGGTTTATTTTTAGATTTTATTTTTTAATTTAGGTTTAGGTTTATTTTAGTTTATTTTATTTTATTTAGTTTATTTTAGGTTTAGTTTATTTTATGTTTAAGTTTTATTTATTTTAGTTTAGTTTATTTAGTTTAGTTTATGTTTATTTTATTATGCTTATTTTAGGTTTTGTTTTTTTTTTAGTTTATTTTATTTTTATTTAATTTTAGGTTTTAGTATTAGGTTAATTTTTAGGTTTAAGTTTTTATTTAATTTTTATTCAATTTTTTATAGGCTTATTTTATTTTTTTATTTAGGTTTTTTATTTTTAGGTTTATTTTATATTTTATTCTAGTTTAGGTTTTTATTTATTTATTTTTAGTTTAGTTTATTTTTTATTCTATTTTACATTTAGGTTTAGGTTTAGGTTTTAGTATTAGTTTTTATTTTATTTTACTTTTTTATATTATTTAGGTTTAGGTTAATTTATTTATTTTATTTTTAGGTTTTATTTAGTATGGGTTTAGGTTTTTAAGTTTTTAGGGTTTAAGGTTTAGGTTTAGTTTAGGGTGTAGGGAGTGGTTAGGGGTTTAGTGGGTTTAGTTTGGGGAGAGGTTTAGTTTAGGGTTAAGATATTGGGTTTCATTTAGCACAGTGGTAGGATTTAGGTTTAGTTTAGGAAGTGATTAGGTTAAGGTTTATTGGGTTTATGGAGTTTAGGTTTAAGGGTTTAGGGTTAGGAGGTTTAGTGTGGTGGTAGGTAACATTTAGAGGGTTTAAGGGATTTGGGAAAGTAGAGTTTAGTTGATTTAGGGTAGGGTTAAGGAAGTTTAACTTGGTTTAGATTTAGTTAGTTTAGCAGGTTTAAGATTTAAGGTTTAGGAGGGTTTAGGGTTTAGGAGGGTTTAGAGTTTAGGAGGTTTAGGGAAGTTTAATTTTGGCTTAGGGGAGTTATAGATTGGGTTTAGGATTAGGTTTATGGAGTTTAGATGGTTAGGGTTAGGGTTTAGGATTTTGGGTTGGGTTTAGTGTTAGTTATAGGGTTTAGGATTTAGGGTTAGCATTTTTTTATTTTTATTTTTCTTTTTTAAAATTAGGAAAATTAGTAGGTTTAGGTTATTTAGTTTAATTTTTATTTATTTTAGCTTATTTTATTTTTATATTCTTATTTAGGTATATTTTTATTGTTATATAGTTTAGTTAATTTATTTTAGATTTAGTTATTTTAGTTTAAGTTTTTTATTTTTGTTTATTTTTTAGGTTTAGGTTGATTTTTTAGTTTAGTTTTAGTTTTATTTATTTTTTTGGTTTAGGTTTTATTTTTTATTTTTAAGTTTAGGTTTAGTTTTTATTTTTTTAGGTTTAGGTTTTGGTTTATATTTTAGGTTTATTTTAGGTTTTATTTTTAGTTTAGGTTTAGGTATTTTTAGTTTATTTTATTTTATTTAGTTTTGGTTTAGGTTCTGATTTTATTTAGTTTAGTTTTTATTTAGTTTTTTTATTTAGTTTATGTTTAGGTTTATTTTATTTTATTTTAGATTTAGGTATTTTTCATTTTAGTTTTAGGTTTTATTTATTTTATTTTTATGTTTTACTTTTAGGTTTATTTTAGGTTTAGGTTTTAGTTATTTTATTTTATTTATATATTTATTTTTATTTTAAGTTTAGTTCTTATTTTATTTAGGTTTTTTATTTTTTTTAGTTTAGTTTAGGGTTTTATTAAATTTTTTTTTTTTTAGTTTTTATTTTTTTAAATTTTCATGGGTTTAGGTTTAGGGTTTAGTTTTAATTAATTTTATTTTTTTGTTTTATTTTGGTTTAGGTTTATTTATTTATTTTATTTTTTTTATGTTTTAGGGTTTATGTTTAGCTTTTAGGGTATAGGATTTAGTTTGAGTTTAGGTTTAGGGTTTGTAAGTTTAGGCTTTAGGATTTCTGGTTAGGTTTTAGGGTTAAGGGTTTAGGGATTAGGGTTTTAGGGTTCAGGGTTTAGGGTTTCTAGGGTTTCGAGTTTAAGTTTTCAGTTTAGGGTTCATGTTTTAGTTTAGGGTTTAGGGTTTTAAGTATTTTTTTTAATAAATAACAAATTCAGATTCAACATTTTTTTCTTTTCGATTTCATCAACCAAGTAATACACCAAGTTTTCTAAAACATAAGCAACGACATAGATAAAAAATTGAACATGCAAAGTGCATATCAAAAACCCTAGATAACTAGAACTGTCTCTACTATAAAGTCATAGTTCCATAAGCAGTCGATCGGATTAGTCGTTCTTTAGTTTCTCCAGTTCACATTAGAACCACTCCAGCCTCTCGAGTAGTGGGATCCACCATCATATCCCTGATCTCTCCCTCTGCCACCACCACGGCTATAACCTCCATCGCACTTCCCGCTTCCATAACCATTTGCTGATCACCACCTCCATATCCACCGCACCTCTAGATCCCCCACCACCACTAAATAACCGCCTTTCGCCTCCACTACCGGATCTAAACCGAGGTTGATGGTGATGTTCATGCCATCAAGCCTTTATTCTTAGGGTTGGTTTAGGTTTATTATATTTTAGGGTTTAGGTTTATTTTTTTAATTTATTTAGCTACTTTAGGTTTAAGTTTATGGTTTGGGATTCAAGGTTTAGGGTTTATGGTTTAGCATTATGGTTTAGGGATTATGGTTTAGAGTTTAGGGTTTAGGGTTTAGGTTCTAGGTTTTTTCTTTTTAGGGTTTAGCGTTTAGGGTTTTTTAGGGTTTTGGGTTGTAGGTTTAAGGTTTACGGTTTAGAGTTTAAGGTTTAGGGTTTAGGATTTAGGGGTTAAATTTTTTTTTTTAAAAAAAAGTAAACAAACCAGTAGCTTTAAGTTTATTTAGTATATTTAATTTATTTTTTGTTTATTTTAGTTTAGTTTATTTTTTATTTTTATTTACGTATTTTTTTATTTTTAGTTTGTTTTGTTTATTTATTTTAGGTTAATTTATTTTAGTTTAGTTTTTAATTTTTTTTTTACTTTAGGTTTAGATTTAGGTTTATTTTTTAATTGAGTTTTATTTTTATTTTATTTTTTAGGTTCAAGTTTTATTTTTTATTTTTTAGGTTTAGCTTTAGGATTTTAATTTATTTTTTTAGGTTTTGGTTTTAGGTCTTTATTTTTGGTTTATTTTTATGTTTTATTTTTTAGTTTATGTTTATGTTTATTTTAATTTTATTTTATTTTATTTAGTTTAGGTTTAGGTTTAGAATTAGTTGCTTTTTGGTTTTGGTTTATGTTTTATTTATTTTAGCTTAGGTTTAGGTTTATTTTATTTTGTTTATTTTAATTTTTTACTTTAGGTTTTGTTTTTTTAAGTTTAGGGTTTAGGTTTTATTTTTTATTTATTTTTAGGTTAAAGTACTTATTTAGTTTTTATTTTATTTTTTTAGGTTTATTTTATTTTTATTTTATGTTTAGTTTTTATTTTATTTAGGTATTTTATCTCTTGGGTTTGTTTTATTTTATTTAGTTTAGTTTAGGTTTTTATTTATTTTATTTTAGTTTATTTTAATTTTGATATTTTAATTTATTTTTACATTTATGTTTAGGTTTTAGTTTAGGTTTTTATTTTATATTATTTTTCATTTTATTTAGGTTTTGGCCTTTTATTTATTTTATTTTTATATTTTATTTAGTTTTGGTCTAGGTCTTTAAGGTTTAGGGTTTGGGGTTTAGAGTTTAGGGTTTAGGGTTTTAGTATTTTGGGTTTAGGTTTAGGGTTTAGGGTTTAAGGTTTAGGTTTTAGTGTTTAGGCTTTAGGGTTTAGTTTTGGTTAGTGTTTAGGGTTTAGGGTTTAACATTTTGGCTTTAGGTTTAGGATTTAGGGTTTAGGGTTTAGGATTTAGCATTTTGGGTTATATTAGGGTTTAGGGTTTAGGGTTTATGGGTTAGGATTTAAGGTTGTATGTTTAGGGTTTAGGGTTTAGAGTTTATGGTTTATTGTTGAAGGTTTAAGGTTTTTTTTTAAAAATTAAGTAAATCGGTAGATTTAGAGTTTAGGTTTTACGGTTTTGGGTTTTGGTTTTAGGGTTTAGGGTTTGGGGTTTAAAATTTAGGATTTTTGGGTTTAGGGTTATTGGTTTTGGTGTTTAGGGTTTGGGGTTTAGGGTTTAGGGTTTAGGTTTTAGGTTTAGGGTTCAACATTTAACTTAGAGTTTTGGGTTTTTAGTTTTTTTTAACAGAGAACAAATTCAGATTCAACATTTCTTCTTTTCAATTTCATCAACCAAGTAACACCCCAAGTTTTCTATGGCACAAGCGACAACATAGATAAAAAATGAGCACGCATAGAGCAAATAAAAACCCTAGATAACAAGAACTGTTTCTTCTGTAAAGACATAGTTCCATAAGTAATAGATCAAATTGGCCATTTTTTAGTTTCTCTAGTTCCCATCAGGACCACCCAGGCCTTTTGAGTTGAGGGATCCACCATCGTATCCCCAATCTCTCCCTCCGCTACCACCACAATTGTAACCTCCGTCGCTCCTCCCACCACCTCCATATCCACAAGCACCTCAAGATCCCCAACCACCACTGCGATAACCGCCGCCTCCACCTTCACCTCCACAGCTAGATATAGACTGATCCTTGTTGACGGTGATGTTCCTTCCGTCAAGGTTCTGCCCATTCTTAGGGTTTAGGTTTAGGTTTTGGTTTATTTTATTAGGTTTTAGGGTTTAGATTTATTTTTTAATTTATTTAGTTACTTTAGGATTACGTTTAGGGTTACACATTTAGGATTTAGGGTTTAGGGTTTAGGATTTTAGGGTTTATGCTTTTAGGATTTAGGGTTCATGCTTTTAGGATTTAGGGTTTAGGGTTAGGGTTTTGAGCTTTTTAGGGTTTAGGGTTTAGAGTTTAGGGTTTAGGATTTAGGGTTTAGGATTTACGGTTTATGGCTTTATTTCTTAAATTAAGTAAATCAATAGGTTTAGATTTATTTAGTTTATTTTTTATTTATTTTAGTTTATTTTAATTTTTATTTTCATTAAGGTTTATTTTTTATTTATATTTAATTTAGTTTATTTATTTTAGTTTATTTTTTAGGTTTAGGTTTAGGTTTTGGTTTATTTTTTAGTTGAGTTTTATTTTTATTTTATTTTTTAGGCTTAGGTTTTATTTTATCTTTTTAGGTGCACGTTTACGATTTTATTTTATTTTTCTAGGTTTTGGTTTTGGGTTTAAATTTTAGGTTTATTTTTATGTTTTATTTTTTAGTTTAGGTTTAGGTTTATTTTTATTTTATTTTATTTTTTTCATTTAGGTTTAGGTTTGTTTTATTTTATTTATTTTATTTTTATTTTAGGTTTAGGTTTTTTTTTAGTTTAGGGTTTAGGTTTTAATTTTATTTATTTTAGGTTTGTTTTAAGGTTTAGTTTTAGGTTTAGTTTTTATTTAGTTTTTATATTATTTTATTTTAGCCTTATTTTATTTTTTATTTTACATAATTTTATTTTATTTAGGTTTTTTATTCCTAGTTTTTTTTTTAGTTTAGGTTTTTATTTATTTATTTTAGTTTATTTTTATTAGTTTTTCTAAGTTTAGGTTTAGGTTATTGTTTAAGTTTTATTTTTTTATTTTTTTATATTTAGGTTTAATTTTTTTATTTTTATTTTATTTTTTTGTTTAGTTTAGATTTAGGTTTTTATGGTTTAGGGTTTAAGGTTTAAGGTTTAGGATTTTGGGTTTTAAGGTTTTGAGTTTAGGGTTTAGGGTTTAGGGTTTAGGGTTCAGTGTTTAGACTTTAAAGTTTAGGATTTTTAGGGTTTAGGGTTAGCTTAGGGTTTAGGGTTTCGGGTTTAGGTTTTAGGGTTTATGCATTCTGGTTTAGGGTTTTTAGGGTTTAGGTTCAGGGTTTTAGGTTAGTTTAAGGTTTAAGGTTTAGGGTTTGGGTTAGGGTTTTGGGTTTAGGGTTTAGGGTTAAGGGTTAGTTTAGGGTTTAGGGTTTTTTAGGGTTTATGGTTTAAGGTTTAGGGTTGTTAGTTTAGGGTTGTAGGTTTAGGTTAGTTTTAGGGTTTAGGGTTTAGGGTTTCTTTTTTAAATTAAGTAAACCTGTAGGATTAGGTTTATTAACTTTATTTTTTATTTACTTTAGTTTATTTTATTTTTATTTTGATTTAGGTTAATTTATTATTTTTATTTAGTTTAGTTTATTTATTTTAGGTTTCTTTACTTTCGTTTAGGTGATTTATTTTAGTTCATTTTTTAAGTATAGGTTTAGGTTTTTGTTTATTTTTTTTTTAATTTTATTATTATATTTTAAGTTTAGGTTTATTTTTATCTAGTTTATGTATAGGTTTTTATTTTATTTTTAGGTTTAGGTATTAGGTTTTTATTTTATGTTTTTTTTTTCAGTTAGCTTCAGGTTTATTTTGTTTTATTTAGTTTAGGGTTTAAGTTTAGTTTATTTTAGGTTTAGGTTCATGTTTTATTTATTTTAGTTTAGTTTTTTTTTGTAATTTAGGTTTAGGTTTATTTTATTTTATTTTGTTTTAGGTTTAGGTTCTTTTAGTTTAGGGTTTACATTTTTTTTAATTTATTTTTAGATTTTATTTTTAGGTTTATTTTGTAGGTTTAGGTTTTTATTTAGTTTTTATATTATTTTATTTTAGGTTTATTTTATTTTTATTTTAAGTTTAGTTTTATTTTATTTAAATTTTTTAATTTTACGGTTTATTTTATTTTCTAGTAAAGTTTAGATTTTTATTTATTTTATTTTAGCTTAGTTTCTATTTTTTGTTCTATTTTATTTTTAGGTTTAGGTTTTAGTTTAGGTTTTTATTTTATTTTATTTAGGTTTAGGTTTTTTTATTTATTTTATTTTTACATTTTATTTAGTTTAGGTTTATGTTTTTAGATTTTTAGGGTCTAGGGTTTAGGGCTTGGGGTTTAGGGTTTAAGGTTTAGGCTTATGGGTTTTATGATTTAGGATTTAGGTTTTAGGGTTTTAGGGTTTAGGTTTTAGAGTTTTAGGGTTTAGGGTTTAGGGTTTTAGGGTTTAGGGTTTAGAGTTGCAGGTTTAGGGTTTAAGGTTTAGGGTTTAGAGTTAGTTTTAGAGTTTAGGGTTTAAGGTTATGGTTTTTTGTTTTATTTTTTAAATTAAGTAAACTAGTAGGTTTAGGCTAATTTAGTTTATTTATTTTCTTTTTTATTTATTTTAATTTTATTTTTTTAATTTTTTTTAAATTAAGTAAACTAGTAGGTTTCTATTTATTTAGTTTATTTTATTATAAAAATTATTTAACATCTGGACTTATAACCACAGGTGTCTCTACTACTCTACAATTTTAAAACCATGTAGTCCAGTATTATGAATTACAAGATAGCTAGGGTTGTTATTTAATTAGAAAACTAAAGTCCTAAACACTCCAAAGACTAGAGCATGAGTGGTATGAGCATATCACTTAATCTATAGATGTAAAATCTTTTCAAATTTTATTTTATTTTAAACACATCATTTTAACAGAGGCTTTAGGATTTCTTATGCTTAAATGCATTACAGTTTAGAGTTTAAGGTTTAGGGTTTTTTAACAGAGAATAAATTTAGATTCAACATTTCTTCTTTTCAATTTCATCAACCAAGTAACACACCAAGATTTTTAAGACACAAGCGACAACATAGATAAAAAATGATGACACATAAGGAAAATAAAAAATCCTAGATAACTAGAATCGTCTTTACTATAAAGACACATTTCCATAACCAGTAGATCGGATTGGCCATTCTTTAGTTTCTCTAGTTCCCATCAGAATCACCCCCACCTCTAGAGTAGTGGGATACACCATCTTATCCCCGATCTCTCCCTCCACCACCACCATGGTTGTAACCTCCATCATTCCTCCCGCCTCCATAGCCACCACTATTCTAACCACCACCTCCAAATCCACTAGTACCTCCAGATACTCCACCACCATTGTGATAATTTTCACCTCCTCCTTCACCTTCATCGCTAGATCTAGATTTAGCCTAGTTGTTGGTGATGTTCCTACCTTTAAGGTTCTGCCAATTCTTAGGGTTTAGGGTTAGTTACAGGTTTATATTTGATGGTTTAGGGTTAGTTTAAGGATTAGGGTTTAGGATTTATAGTTTGGGGTTTAGGATTTATGGTTTAGAGTTATAGGTTTTAGGGTTTAGGGTTTAGGGTTTAGTGTTTAGGGTTTAGGGTTATAAGGTTTAGGGTTTAGGGTTTAGGTTTTAGGGTTTAGGATTTAGGGTTTAGGGTTTAGGGTTTTAGAGTTTAGGGTTTAGGGTTCATGGTTTAGGGTTTAGGTTTAGGGTTTATGGGTTAAGGTTTTATGGTTTAGGGTTTAGTGTTTAGGGTTTATGGTTTAGGTTTTGGGTTCAGGGTTTAGAGTTTTAGGGCTTAGGGATTAGGGTTTTGGGTTTTTGATTTTGGGTCTTATTGGCGCCATGTGGTGCGATAACGCGTCATGCTTTCCACATGGCTCCGTGGGATTGGCTACTTAAAACTTACTCGACTCAGTGCCTATGTGGTGGCGGTGAACGTGCTTTTTCGTCAGCCATCCGAACTAAGATTGGACAGCTATGATTAATCCCACAATTTAATAGGATTAAACCAGATCGATCTAGCAAATCTAATCATGATCGTCCATTTTGATCACATGAAAAGGACAGTGTGTAATCTAATGTCATGCTAATGAGGGATAATGGAGTCCATCAGCCATTGCTCACTTGATCCGAGCTTACCCAAGCTTGGATCAACTCCAAAAGTATCCCACACTTTCATGACATCAACCGGAGGGGATCCAACATCAAGATCACATGAGATGCAAGTTTCTTCAAAAATCTCCAACCCATTTTTGCCTAAGGATTAGTTTTGGAAGCATACCTCAGCGACGCTCAAGACCGGTGGCTCGAACGATTGAGGAAGTCTCGTCTAGTGGATACAAAGCCCTGTTGAGCAGAAATTGGATCAATTCCTCAATGTTCGCTCAAAAAGCCATGAACCTACAATTTGGAGCTCGCTTTGACTGAAGTCCCATCTCTAGTGCTCAGAAATCTTGGGAGATGATTCATTCTTGCTTAACGAGGCCTAAGGAAGGTGCATGCAAAGTTATTTTGAGCCTGATAGAGAAATGGGGAAGTTAGATCAAAAATGGAAGTGTCCTATTTCAGGATGGACAGGAGTGGCATTTTTCGATCAAGGAATGAGTCTAGGAGCTTAAGGAATGGCTCTAGTAGCTCATCTTGTGTCGCTAGGGATTTGAGGAATGATTTTTATGTGTGTTTGAGTGGAAATGAGGACGTGTATACCCCCCTTCTTCTTAATCAAATGACGGGATAAGGTTTGGATTCTAGTGGTCATCCAACCATCTTAGAGAGTCATGGGTGGTAGGGAGGAGGTGAGTTGGCTCATCTTGGTTGGTTGAAGGTTTGAAGGTGGTTGTTAAGGAGGAATCATGGGTGTCATATGAGTTTCAAATGCTCCAATGGGGAGGGTGAGTGATTTCACCTCCCATGGGTCATGGCCGACCTAACCACCCCATGGGTCAGGTCGGGCAGTGTCCTAGGTGCCTGGGTGGACCATTGGGAGAGTACTAAGTGGCTAAAGAATGGAAATGACCACTAACATGGGTGATTTGTCCAAAAGTTGGTTAGCCCAAATTTCAAGTCAATTGGAGTTGATTTGGTTAGGTTTAGCTCAATTTGACTCATTTAGGTCAAATTGGGTTAGTTTGGGTCAAGTTGACTAATTGGTAAAATTGGGTGAAACCAAGAGTTGGGTAAAGTTCATATGATCATTTGGGTTATTTTGGTTCAATTGGTTTGGTTTAGTTTGGCTTAGATATTATTTTGGCTCATTTGAATTCATTTAGGTCAAATGGGTTAAGTTGAATTTGACCAAATTGGCCAAATTATTGGGTTGGGTGTTAGTTTGGGTTTAGTTGACAAATTGAAGATGATTGTAGGCTTTGGTTTCAATTAATTTGGATTTGATTTAGATTTAGGCCGACTTGAACCTTTAGGTCAATTTGGGCTAAGTAGGTCAATTGGTTTCAATTGGGTCCAATCATGGCTTTGGTCATGTTTAATAATCAATTTGGAATGAACTTGAGCCATTGGTTGCAATCAATTTGGTTTATATTTTGATTTGATCCAATTTGGTCTTTTAGGTCAATTTGGGTCAACTTGGGTCAATCAGGCCAATTGGGTTTGGTTTTACTAAATTGAAGGTCAATTCATATTCAAATATTGATTATGATTTGGTATGAATCATTGGTTTCAAGGGATTTGGCTTAAGTTGCAATTTGGCTAGTTTGGGTTCATATGGGGTAAGGGGTTGACTTGGACAAATGATCAAGTTGACTTAGTTTGACCTAATTTTTGACAATTTATCAACCTAGGGTAATCAACAATCATGCTATGAGGTTTTGATGGGATTGGTTCAATCCAATTTATCTAGGATTAGAACTTGGCTCAAATAGGTCAAATTAGCCACTTTGGGTCTAGTGGACCAATTGGGATTAGTTTGCTTTATTTTGGGTTGAGTTTGATTTAGTTGAGTTTATATATGGATTTGGGATTGATATATAAATTCAATTGTTATTGGCTTGGATTCAAATGAGTTTTAGTTCATTTGAACATTTCAAGTCAAAAGGGTTAAGTAGGGTTTGACTTGGGTTGATTTTAGTTTGGTTTGATGATTGTAGATTTCATTTATATTTGTGAATATGATTGAAGGTATGATTGATTCATCAGAAAATCAATTTAATTTGGGTTTTGGAATGAAAGAATTTGGCTGTGTCCATGGAGTTGGGTCATGTGGCTTAAGTTTGGATTTTGATTTTGTTTGATTTAGTTTTGATGATTTAAATGTATATTTCATTTACATTTGTGAAGATGATTAAAAATATGATTGATTTATGAGAAAATCAATTGAGTTTTACTTGATTTGGATTAAGATTTGGCTAAGTCCTTGGGATTGATCATATGGCTTAGGAAGGGTTTTGATTTAATTTGATTTAGTTTGATTTAGTTTTGATCATTTAATTGTAGATTTGATTTATATTTAAGAATATAATTGAAGATATAAATTGATTATAAGAAAATCAAATGATTTTGATTGATTTGGATTAATATTTTGTAAGTCCATGGATAGGTCATATGGCTTAGGGTTTCAAGTTTGGATTTGATCTGGGCTTCAATCATTTGGTTCTAGAATTTGGGTTTGGATTTGGATTTGAATTTGATGTTTGAATTGAACTTGAGGTTTGGTTTGAGAAGGTGAACTTGTATAGGATTTGGGTTGTAGGATAGGTGGATTATCCTAATCCCTAATGCATAACCTAATCCTGTGGTTAACCCTTCTAAGTCTTTAGGCTTAGGTTAAGTGTTTAGCTAATTGTTAGAAGTGTCTTATGACTAGGGAATTCATAGTCTCTACAAGACTCCTAAGTTTAAGATGGGAAGATTGAATCCGCACTCCAAAACTGAGGTCAATAGGCCTTAGGCTCCATAGTGTTGCCCTTGGAGATAGATGATTGGAAGATCGAAGCAAATTATCACAATCTAAACTCAGATACAACTTTTAACGCTTTGCTTGGGAGACCATGGATACATGAGAAAAACATAGTTTCATCCTTTTTACATCAGTGTATGAAGTTTGTGAGAGGTGGGATCATCTACTATGTCAAAGGAGATCTCAAGCCATTTATAGTTCGTGAGGTCAGCATATATGAAGATGGGGCTTACTACCTCCCTCAAAATCAACAAGTGTATTCTCGCAAACTTGGACAAAGTTTAAAAATAAAAAAGAAAAAAGAAAAAGAAAAAGAAAAAGAAAGAGAAAAAGAAAAAAGAAAAGAAAATAGAAAATTAAAAAGAAAATAAAAGGGAGTGAAAATAGACTTGGAGGAGGAATTGGAGAACATTCCACCCACGTTTGTTACTCCATTCAAACATATGGGTAATGACGACCTCCACCGGCAGGAAGAGGTTAGTTTAAAGGTAGTCCTAAAGGTGGAAAACCTCCTTATTGGCCACCCAATAGAAGATATGACCCAGCTACTAGTAGTACACCTACTATCCATATAGACTTAGAATCTAATTCATAGGATAAGTCTTATATGGTTAGCACACTAGCCAGCTCTTCTCAGCAGAAGATTTTTTTGGAGGTGAGACTTGGGCTAGATAGTGATGATGATCGGGATCCAAAGCAACTCATAAGTGTAATGATTTCTATATGTGAAATAGTTAGGTGTCAATTGGGAACCTTAGCTCTAACCCCACTTGTCTCTTAAAAAGCTAAGAGTTTGGTAGTTAAGGAAGCCCCTAAGTCTTCCGTAGGTGTGAAGACTAAGAGGTTCTTTATGGGAGCATCATCCTCAAGTCAAGAAGTTGATGTAGAACTTCAGGATGATTCATATAAAGATTATTAAAATTACCTTTTGATTAGTACTAGCCTTATGTTCATAATTTAGAAAAGAAAGAGTTAATCCCATATACTTTGTCAAAGCATAGGTCAGACTACTTCGACAGAATATGGAAGAACAAATGCAAAAGCTCTCAATCAAGACCAAGACTAGGATTTGGTACAGTGGGTCTAGTCGATGATGATGATTTCTACTTAATCATCGCCAATCACTTGGAATCTGATAGGTTCTTTTCAAATTACATTAACTAATATGAGGAGTTGTGCTTAGAAACTTTATATGATCCAGATGACTTTGAAGTCAAAGATGCACTGCCAGAGTTTGAAGAATAGATCAGGTCAACCATCAACAAGCTCAAGGAAATCAACTTAGGAACTGAAGAAGATCCATGCCTGACATACATGAATTCTTTGTTGAATGAAATTGAAACTAATGACTTAGTTAGGCCATTAACTGAGTTTAAGGACTGGTTTACATGGAGTTATGAAGAGATGCATGGATTGGTTCCTGACATAGCAGTCAATAAACTAGCAATAGAGCCTACTACTAACCCTATCAAGCAAGCTCCTAAATGTATGCGATTAGATGTAGAATAGTAGGTCATTTCTAAAGTCAAGAACCGAACGATGCGGCTTTATCGGAAGAAAAGATACCTAATTATCGGTTTATCTAATTAAGAAAAAAATGGTCAAATTAACATATGCATTAATTTTAGGGATTTAAATAAGGCATGTCCAAAAGATAAATTTCCACTAGTAATCTTAGAGCTGATGGTGAACATTGCCTCATCTCATGCAATCTTCTCTTTCATGGATGGCTCATCTGGATATAACAAAATAAAGATGGCCCATGAAGATGAAAGAAACATTGCTTTTAGAACCCGTCGAATCTATTGTATAAAATGCCTTTTCAAAAATATGGTCTTTACATAGCGAGCTATGACTTGGATCTTTGAACTCATTCATCATCAAGTCAAGTCTATGTATCGATGATCTTGTGGTCAAAGTAGAAAGGAAGACCATCTCTTTGACTTGAGAGTAGTTTTTTGAGTTAAGAATTTAACCTTAAAATGAACCCACGATGTGTGCATTTGGAGTAGCTTCGGGAAAATTCCTTAGGTTTGTTGTACACCATGGAATCAAAATCTATCTAGAGATGATCAAGGTGATATTAGAAATGACACCCCCTAAAAGTTTAACTCAACTAAGATTATTCCAAGGATAGTTGGTCTATTTAAGAAGCTTTATATCCAACCTATCGGGAAGATGTTAGCCATTCTTAGCACTTATAAAAAAGGATGCCAAGTTTAAGTAGGATGACAAGTATGCACATGCCTTCGAAGACATCAAGCATTACCTAATGATGTGTTGATTCTAGTGACTATCAGGCCTTATACTTTACTTATGTTAGACAACTCCTTTGGTGCTTTGTTGGCCCAAACTAATGATGAAGGGAAGGAAAATGCACTCTTACCTTAGGCGTCTAATCCCTCTGAGTAATTATCCACCCATTGAAAAGCATTGCTAGCATTAATCTTTGCATCTCAAAAATCTACACTACATGCTTCCTCATAAGGTGAACTTAATCTCTAGGATCAACAGAGTATCTGATGTGATATACGGTTGGCATGATGGTCCATGATCCTCTGTTTGACATTACCTTCATAACCTTTGTGGTGAAAGGACATACTAGCAAATTTAGTAACACCCACTTACTCTCCACTTAGTGATGATATTGTTGAAGAATAAATCATGAACTGAGGGGGATACTAGCATTCACCATTGGGAGATATACTTTGATGATGTTTCCTCTCAAAGGGAATAATCTATAATTCAGAAAGGGGGTAGGAATAGTCTCTTAACTCTAATGTGATGAGATTCTCATATCATCTGTCCAATCCTTGCACCAACAATGAAGTTGAATATGAGGCTTTAATTACTGGTATGGAGTTAGTTATTACTCTAAGCATCTAAAACATCAACATCTTTTGGGATTCTTAGCTAGTTATCAACCAAATCATTGGGTCCTATAAGGTTATAAAGCCCAAGCTCTAACACTATGATAAGTACACCATAGAATTATTAGCCCAAATTCTAGAGGTTACTATTTATAAGATTCATCGAGGAGAGAATGTTATGGTGTATGCTTTAGCTAAGCTTGCCAAGTAGTTGGCATGTCCGGAGGATGAGTCCATTTCAATAAAGGTCCAAAATAGATAAATCTTATCCCTTAATGATATTGAACTCATCAAAAAGTACCCTCTTGAAGGGGAGGTTGCCACTGCCAAGAAGGACAACGAGTTATATTGGAGGCAACCATTCATGGATTACTTAATAAACAAAAACTACCTCAAGAGAAGTCCCAAGCCTATCCGATGAAGTAGAGGGCACTTTCCTACTCTCTTGTGGATGGTGTCTTATACGTCTTTTATCATGTGGTTATGTTACATTATTTAGACAAGCATGTAGATCATGAGACTAAGATACCCTAGTTGAAGATCAAAGATTGCATGGATATGACTAGGCGATGTCAGCAATATCAAATACCTGGTGTGGTCCTACACCAACCACCCAACATTCTACATCTTACATTGGCCTCATGGCCATTCTAGTGTTGGGGTACTGACATAGTGGGTCCAATTGATCCTCCTTCCAAGGGTCATCGGTTCATCCTAGCTGCTATTGACTACTTTTCCAAATGGGCGAAGGTGATTCCACCCAAAGAGGTCACATTTTAGCATATGCTCCAATTTTTTAGGAACCATATCATATATAGGTTCAGAGTGCCTAGATGAATTATATCTAATCATGATACTGCATTCAAGAGAATTGAGATCAACAACTTTGCCCAGAGATGCAACATAGATTAGAGATATTCTACCATCAACTACTCGAGGGAAAATAACATAGTAGAAGCCATGAACAAAACTCTCATCCAAATACTAAAGAAAATACTCGACAATAACAAGCAATAGTAGCATGAGAAGTTAGTTGAAGCCTTGTGGGCCTACCACATCATATACAGATCTCCAACTCAGCCTACTCCTTTCTCCTTAGTGTATGGGGCCGAAGATGTTCTACCATTAGAAGTCCAACTCTCATCACTAAGGATAGCTGTGAGCAGCAAGATGATAATAGAGCATAATGCCAAGTTGCAGTTATAAGAGCTCATAGGTTTGGAGGTGAGATGCTTGTGGGCATGCCAAAATAATGAGTTGTACAAAGCTAAAATGATTCAAGCTAAAAATAAGTTGGTTCATCCTAGAGCTTTTCAAGTAGGAGAGCTTATCTTAGTTCTGAGGAGACCAATTATTTTCCGTTGTAAGATGGGAGGCAAGTTTGAACCCACTTGGGAAAGCCCTTTTGCTATAGAGAAGGCCTACCAAGGAGGATCTTATCAACTTATTAATTATAAGGAAGAGCCCCCAATGCTTCCAATCAACGGGCTCTACTTAAATAAATATTATAAATCATGTTTGAAAATGATTATCATCAATGAAAATTTTATTTTGAATTCAATCTCTTCCATGTTGAAAGTATTCTTGTTAGTGAATCTGCCATGTTGTGTTTAGGGTAGGTGTAGAGAAACTGAGTGATGTCCTATCCTTCATCCGCACAACACAAACATAAACTACATAAACAAAAATCTTTTATCTTGAGCTACTCTGAGTTAAGATACCACCCCTAGTGGCACTCACTCAATATTTGCTCTAGGTCAGGCTGATGTCCTACCCTACTAGTGTGTCACCCCTGGGGTCTTCTTGCTTTGGAGGATGTAAGCTTGCTATGCTTTCCTTCTTTACTTGTCAACTGCACACTGACGAGCACCTTGTTAAGTTTGTAGGCCTTACTGCGTTGCTGGTAAGCTACCTCAGGTTGTCTTCATTTAAGAGGATGTTAGTCTACTATGCCTTCTTCTTGGATTATCCTTCATGCACTAACTAGGTCGAGTATATTTGAGGTTTAGGATAAGATCCCTAGCAGCTCCTTCCCTCCTAACTTCTTCAAGTATGGGTCTAGTCCTTCCTCGGGGCTCACTACTTAGTACTCGCTCCAAGTCAGATAGCCTCTATCCCACTGATGGAAAACTATTCTGATGATCAATTCTGCTTGAAAAGTTGTAAGCTACGTACTTTCTTTCAGAGATTGATGGTTACGACAAACACCTTGGGTTGGTGGAGTTTTCCTATGTTAATAATACACCATAGGTTGGTTTGGAACTCATACCTTATGATACACCACTCATGGCCGATGTAAGTATGTTACGCTTTCTCCTTGAGTTGGCCACCGTACACTTATAGTCTTTCTTTTTTAGGGCTCAGGATAACGCCCCAAACAACACCTCCCCTGTGGGCACTATATTTGGATCATGTCCTTTGCTACCCCATTTAGACACTACCCTTGTTACTATTGGATTGCATAGTTACCCTTTCCTAATAACTACCCCTATGGTTGAAGAATCCATCCTATGGATGTGCATATTCTCCCTTGGTCCAATAAATCTGAGATAGGTCAAGGCTGACATAGCCCCTTCTCAGTGTGGTCCCTTGCACACCAATAGGGTCCACACAAACATATATAAACAAAATATATATTCACTTGTGCATTAGGAGGATGCCCTCAGCGGTACTTTTTCCCAAGTAGGTATCCTATCTTAAGGGCAATGTCAGCAAAACTACATATAAGAATCGCCTGACTACTCTTGAGTTGATATAAGTCCCTAGCGACATTCACTCAGTAGTCGCCCTTAAGTCGGGTTCAATTTATTGTGCTACCAACAAGTCACCCCAGCGGTTGTTCCTTACTTTAGAAAATGTAAGTCTGCTATGCCTTCTTCCTATCATAGCTGTTGCACATCGAAAGGCAACCTCTTAAGTTAGCTAGCTCTACTCCCGATAAACTATCCCTTTGGATTTCTAAATCGAGATAGGATCGATATAGTGCTTCTTCACAATTGGTCCATCACACACTGAGATGGTCCAAAAATTAAATCTATCAGAGTTGACTGAGCTCACAACCCCAGTGGATTTTCCCTCAATTTGAAATCAAACTAAACAAAAAAAAACTATATCAAATCACATGAAATTAAGATAAAATTAATCCTGACTACTTTTGAGTTGAAATAAGTCCCTAGCAACATTCACTCAATAGTCGCCCTAGGTTAGGTTGGATTTGTTATGCATCTAACAAGTCACCCCAGCAGTTGTTCCGCACTTTGGATGATATAATTCTACTTCACCTTCTTCCTAGCACAACCATTGCACACCAAAAGGCAACCCCTTAGGTTGGCTAGCTCTACCCCACAGACAGTAGACAACCCCTTTGGATTTATAAACCTGAGGTAGGTCGAGGATGATATAGCCCCATCTTAGTGGATCCATCACACACCGATAGGGTCTATACATCAACTCAGATTAAATTAAACCCAATCTAATTTTCCCTAGTAAAGTTAAATCACACCCTTCTCCCGAGTGGATCCCCAAATCATATATAAATAAGATAAGCAAACAAATCAAATTCGAAACCAACCTCGCCAGTGGAGCCAAATTAAACCAACTCCCCCAATAGAGTCTAAATCAATGAATTCCAACCAAACTCTTTTCCACAGTGAATACATCCCCAAACAAATCTATCAAATCAAACTCAAATCCTAATCCCCAACAGATAGCCCGAAATTGCTTCCTTAGTGGAAGGTTCATATACCTAATCCCAAATGAACTCAAGGCCATACCTCTAGCAGATATGCCTCCACATAAATTAAAACAATATAAATTAAAGTCGATTCAATCTTAATCCCTGATGGAATATAGATTCTTATCCTCAATGAATCTTTTTTTCATAAATCATATAATCAAATCAACTTCAAACCTTATCCTTAACAAAATTTCTTCTTCTATTCCCTTGACATAGACCCCTCACATGTCATGTAAGTGCATGTGTGATCCCCTAGTGGATCTCCCTCCATGGCCTTGACATGGAGTTCTCATCAAATCTTATTTCTTCTCTTTTACACACTTTTAATAATTCAACCAAAAGCCTATTTATTCATTCAAATTACATCATCTAACATTGTAATCAGTATTTTATGATTTGTGATGGTGCAAGCTCAAACTAACTATACAATATCATGCTAAACATAT
The DNA here is from genome assembly GCA_021442155.1 of Cymbidium sinense. Taxonomy (NCBI): domain Eukaryota; kingdom Viridiplantae; phylum Streptophyta; class Magnoliopsida; order Asparagales; family Orchidaceae; genus Cymbidium; species Cymbidium sinense. Next base: position 104,289 of record JAKCPB010000741.1, on the reverse strand, counting down.
AATAGTGTGAATTAACACACTATATTATATTATAATATATGATTTTATATTATAATTTGCTGTAATATAATATATTTTCAAACATTACACCACATTAGAATCACAAAAAATGAACAAATAATAAAACTTTCTCAAAATATGTAATAGTGTGAATTAACACACTATATTATATTATAATATATGATGTTATATTTTAATTTGCTGTATATAATATATTGTCAAACATTACACCTCATTAGAATGAACAAATAACAAACTTTCAAAATATGAATAATGTTCACTTTGGATGTAAAATTATTATTTTTCTATTATAAATGCTACAAAATAGCTTAATGTGTGCTTCTTGTGTGAATTTAAAATTCTTCCATCTCAACCTTTAAATTAACATTTTTGTGAGTTTTGACCCAATGTATTATAAAAAAAGTAAAACATACTAAAATGTACAATAACATTTAGTAACACACCACCACATTCATATATATGTGAAGTTATATTATTATGTTCATTATATTTTAATATGCTTTCTAATATATTATCTTACATTACACCTTAAAATGAATCACTTTAAGAAAAAAAATTTATCAAATTTGGTTGAAAAATGAACATTTATTTTGGATGCAAAATTCCATTCTTTTGATTAAATGACACACCATAGCACACCCCCAATGATGTTCCTAAAGCTTACCTAAATTTGGCCAAATCCCATCATCTCGACCTATAAATCGGTATTTTTATAAATTATACCAATACAAACTCTACTACATCATACTATAATGAACTAAAATATGCTAAACAAGTAGTAATACACAATAGTATGCTATAATGCATGATGCTACACTATGTTATGGCATCCTATATTATAATACTATAACATATTATATTATATTATATTTTGCATATCACATCACAAGGGATTGCTTAAGATAAAAAATCATAAAATTAGTCTAAATAATAAAAAACTATATGTTTTAGTCATATCACATATTTTAAGTTGAAACCATATATTATGATGCCATGCTCTATGAATTTGGCCAATTCCACCATTTTAAAGTCTAAATCAATATTTTTATAAATAATGCTAGTGTTTAGGATTAGTTTAGGGTTTAGAGTTTAGATTCTAGGGTTTAGGGTTTGGGGTTTATGTTTTAGGGTTGTAGGTTTTATATTTTAGAGTTTAGGGTTTAGGGTTTTAGGGTTTAAAGTTTAGGGTTTAGTGTTTAGCATTTAGGGTTTAGGGTTTAGGGTTTAGGGTTTAGGATTTAGGGATTAGGGTTTAGGGTTTAGGGCTTTAGGGTTTAGGGTTGTAAGTTTAGTGTTTAGGATTTAAGGTTTAGGATTTAAGGATTAGGGTTTAGGGTTTTTTATTTTAAATAAAGTAAACTAGTAGGTTTAAGTTTATTTGGTTTAATTTTATTTATTTGAGTTCATTTGAGTTTATTTTATTTTTTATTTTTAATTAGGTTTATTTTATATTTTTATTTAGTTTAGTTTATTTATTTTAGGTTTATTTATTTTAGTTTAGGTTTTTTATTTTAGTTTATTTTTTTGGTTTAGGTTTATTTTTTAGTTGAGTTTTATTTTTATTTTAATTTTTAGGTTTAAGTTTTGTTTTTTTTATTTTAGGTTTAGGTTTAGGATTTTATTTTATTTTTTTAGGTTTGATTTTAGGTTTAATTTTATGTTTTATTTTTTACTTTTGGTTTAGGTTTAGGTTTAGTTTACTTTATTTTTAGGTTTATGTTTTATTTATTTTATTTTAGTTTATTTTAGTTTAGGTTTAGGTTTATTTTATTTTATTTATTTATTTTTTATATTATGTTTAGGAGGTTTTTTTTTTTTTGTTTATTTTTTATTTATATTTTATTTATTTTATTTATTTATATTTATTATTTTTATTTTATTTATTTAGTTTATTTATTTATTTTATTATTTTATTGGTATTTATTTTCTTATTTAGGTAGGGTTTAGGGTTTAGTTTAGGGTTTAGGTATTTATTACTATTTTTAGGTTTAGGGTTAGGTTTAGTTTAGGGTTTGTTTATTTAGGGTTTAGGGTTTAGGGTTAATTTAAGATTTAGGGTTTAGGGTTTAGAATTTTTTAGGGTTTTGAGTTTAGGGTTTTAGGTTTATGGTTAGTTTTAGGGTTTAGGGTTTAGTATTTAGGGTTTAGGGTTTATAAAAATTAAGTAAACTGGTAGGTTTAGGTTTATTTAGTTTTGGGAAATTTACATACATAGTTTTACATTTACATATATTTGGGTTTTAGTTAGGAGGTTATTGGGTGGTTTATTTTGATGTTTAAATATTTAAGTTTATTTAGGTTAAAGTTTGGGTATGAAATATGTAAATGCATAGAATGTATTAGAGTTTATTTTTATTTAATTTAGTTTATTTATTTATTTTTTTATGTAGGTTAATTTTTTATTTTTATTTAATTTGGTTTATTTATTTTAGGTTTATTTATTTTAGTTTAGGTTTTTTATTTTAGTTTAGTTTTTAGTTTTTGTTTGGTTTTATTTTTATTTTATTTTTTAAGTTTAGGTTTTCTTTTTTATTTTTAGGTTTAGGTTTAGGTTTTTATTTTATATTTTTAGGTTTAGGTTTTAGGATTTTATTTTAGGTTTATTTTTAGGCTTTATTTTTTTTTTTGAGTTTAGGATTATTTTTAATTTATTTTATTTTATTTAGTTTAGGGGTTAGGTTTAGTTTATTTTAAGTTTAGGTTTAAGTTTTATTTAATTTATTTTAGTTTATTTTAGTTTAGCTTTAGGTTTATTTTATTTTCTTTATTTAAGGTTTAGGTTTAGGTATTTTTATTTATTTTTAGGTTTATTTTTTAGGTTTAAGTTTTTATTTTATTTTTTTTGGTTTATTTATTTATTTTACGTTTAGTTTTATTTTATTTAGGTTTTATTTTTAGGTTTATTTTAGTTTAGTTTAGGTTTTGATTATTTTATTTAGTTTAGTTTTATTTTTATTTTATTTTATTTTAGGTTTCATTTGGTTGGGGTTTAGGTTTAGGTTTATTTTATTTATTTAAAGTTCATTTTTTTTATTTATTTTATTTTTAGGTTTTATTTAGTTTAGGTTTAGGTTTTTAGGGTTTATTATTTAGGTTTTAGGGTTTAGGGTTTATGGTTTAGGGTTTGGGGTTTAGGGTTTATGGCTTAAGGTTGTAGGTTTTAGGGTTTAAGGTTTAGGGTTTAGGGTTTAGGGTTTTACGGTTTAGTGTTTAGGGTTTATGGTGTAGGTTTTAGCATTTTAGGGTTTAAGGTTTAAAGTTTAGGGTTGTCGATTTTTCTATTTGTCTTTATTTTACATTGTTTTTATTTGAAATTAAGTAAACTAGTAGGTTTAGGTTTATTTAGTTTAATTATTTTAGTTTTATTTTTATTTAGGTTTACTTTTATTTTTATTTAGTTTAGTTTATTTATTTTAATTTATTTTTTAGGTTTAGGTTCACATTTATTTTTTAGTTTAGTTTTATTTTTATTTTATATTTTAGGTTTAGTTATTATTATTATTTCTAATTTTGGTTTAGGTTTTTTTTTTATTTTCTTTGGTTTAGGAGTTAGGATTTTATTCTAGGTTTATTTTTAGGTACTATTTTTTAGTTTAGGTTTAGGTTTATTTTAGTTTATTTTATTTTTTATTTAGGGTTTAGATTTAGGTTTAATTTATTTTAGGTTTAGGTTTAGTTTTTATTTTAGTTTAGTTTATTTTTTTAGGTTTAGGTTTATTTTTTTATTATTTTAGGTTTAGTTTCTTTTAGTTTAGGATTTAGGTTTATTTTTATTTATTTTTTTAGGTTTATTTTTAGGTTTATGTTTTTTATTTAGTTTTATTTTATTATATTTTAGGTTTATTTAATTTTATTTTAGGATTAGTTTTATTTATTTTAGGTTTAGTTTTTAGTTTTATTTATTTTATTTTTATTTTTACTTTATTTTGGTTTATTTTTTTATTTTTAGGTTTTATTTATTTAGTTTAGGTTTTATTTTTTTAGGTTTTAGGTTTAGGTTTAGGTTTAGGGTTTTTTTGGTTTTTTTTTGGGTTTTAGGGTTTAGGGTTTAGGGTTTAGGGTTTTGGGTTTAGTGTTTAGGGTTTAGGGTTAGGGTATTTTTTTAATTTTTGTATTATTTTTTATTTTTTGGGTTTAGGGTTTAGGGTTTATGGATTAGGGTTTAGGTTTTAGGTTTAGGGTTCAGATTTAGGGTTTTAGGGTTTTCAATTTTTTTTTTAATAAAGATCAAATTTAGATTCAAGATTTCTTCTTTTCAATTTCATCAACCAAGTAACACACCAAGTTTTCTATGACATAAACGATGACATAAATAAAAATGGGCACGCATAGAGCAAATCAAAATTCCTAGATAACTAGAACTATCTCTACTATAAAGGCATAGTTCCATAAACAGATCGATTAGTTTTCTTTAGTTTTAGTTTTGGTAACCATCCCGCCTCTCGGTAGGGATCCACCATCAGATCCCATCTCCCCCCTCACCACCACGTAACTCTGTTTTCTTCCGACCTCCATAACCACGCTCCCCACCACCTCCATATCCAAGCACCTCGGATCCCCACCACCACATGATAATTGCCTCTCTTGCCTCCACCACCGGATCTAGGCCTGATCTGGTTGATGTGATGTTCCTATCATCATGGTTTTGCCCATTCTTAGGGTTTAGGTTTAGGTTTATTTTTTAATTTATTTAGTTACTTTAAGTTTAAGTTTAGGTTTTGGGGTTTAGGGTTAGGGTTAGGGTTTAGAGTTTAGGGTTTAGTGTTTAGGGTTTAGGGCTTAAGGTTTAGGGTTTTAGGGTTTATCCTTTTAGGGTTTAGGTTTAGTTTAGGTTTAGGTTTAGGGTTTAGTTTGGTTTAGGTTTTAGTTTATGGTTTTTTTAGTTTAGGTTTATGTTTAGATTTAGGTTGAGGTTTTAGTTTAGTTAGTTTTAGGTTTAGGGTTTAGGTTTAAGGTTTAGTGTTTAGGGTTTAGTTTTGGGTTTAGTGGTTTTAGGTTTAGTTTGGGTTTAGGTTTAGGTTTTTTAGTTAGGGTTTAGGGTTTAGGGTTTAGGTTTAGGGTTTTAATTTTAGGGTTTAGGGTTTGTTTAGGTTTAGTTTAGTTAGTTTAGTTTAGTTTGGGTTTAATTTTAAATTTTTAAATTTTGTTTTAAGTCAAGTCATTGGTTTAGATTGTTTAATTATTTTTTTATTTATTTTAGTTTATTTTATTTTTTATTTTGATTTAGTTTTATTTTTATTTTTATTTAGTTTAGTTTATTTATTTATGGTTTATTTATTTTAGTTTATTTTTTTTATGTTTAGGTTTAGGTATAGGTTTAGTTTTTAGTTTAGTTTTATTTTTATTTTATTTTTAGGTTTAGGTTTAGCTTTTTATTATATTTTTTTTGGGTTAAGGTTTTTGGTTTTTATTTTAGGTTTATTTTTAGGTTTTATTTCTTAGTTTAAGTTTAGGTTTATTTTTATTTTATTTTATTTAGCAGGTTTTTAGGTTTAGTTTATTTTAGGTTTAAGTTTAGGTTTTATTTATTTTAGTTTTGTTTATTTTAGTTTATTAGGTTTATTTTCTTTTTAGGTTTAGGGTTTAGGTTTTATTTTTATTTTTTTTTAGGTTTATTATTTAGGTTTAATTTTTATTTAGCTTTATTTGGTTTAGTTTTATTTTCTTTAGGTTTTTTGTTTAGTTTAGGTTTTATTTATTTTATTTTATTTTTTAGGTTTTATTTGTTTAGGTTTAAGTTTTAGCTTTTTTAGTTTAGAGTTTATGGTTTCTTAGTTGGTTTAGGGTTTAGGGTTTAGGGTTTAGGGTTTGGGTTTTAGGGTTTAGAGTTTAGGGTTTTCTTTTTTTTTGGGTTTAGGGTTTAAGGTTTAGGGTTTGGGTTTTAGTGTTTAGGGTTTAGGGTTTACGGTTTTTAAGGTTTAGGGTTTAGGGTTTAGGATATAGGTTTAGGGTTTAAAGTTTTCAATTTTTTTAATGGAGAACAAATTCATATTCAACATTTCTTCTTTTTGATTTCATCAACCAAGTAACACACCAAATATTTTAAGACATAAGCAATGACATAGATAAAAAATGAGCACGCATAGAATAAATAAAAAACTTTATATAACTAGAATCATCTCTACTGTAAAGACATAGTTCCATAAGCAGTTGATCGAATGAACCGTTCTTTAGCTTCTTCAGTTCCCATCAGAACCTCCCCGACCTCTCGAGTTGTGAGATCCACCATCATATCATCCGTCTCCCTCACCACCATGGTCAACCTCTGCTCCTCCCCTCCATAACCACCATTGCTCTAAGCACCACCTCCGTATCCTCCAGAACCTCCAGATCCCCCACCACCACTACAATAACTTGCCATCCTTCACCCCGACCGAGATCTAGGCGGGCAGTGATGTTCTAGGTTTCACCATTCTTAGGGTTTATATTTAGGTTTAGGATTATTTTAATTTATTTAATTTCTTTAGGTTTAGGTTTAGGGTTTGGGGTTTAGGGTTTAGGATTAGGGTTTAGTGTTTAGGGTTTAGGGTTTTAGGGTTTATGCTTTTAGTCCTTAGGGTTTAGGGTTTAAGGTTTTTTAGGGTTTAGAGTTTAGGGTTTAGGGTTTAGGTTTAGAGTTTGGGGTTTAAGGTTTAGGGTTTAGAATAGATTTTTAGGGTTTAAGTTTAGGGTTTTAGGGTTTTGGGTTTAGGGTTTAGGGTTTAGGGTTTAACATTTAGAATTTAGAGTTCAAGGTTTAGGGCTTAGGGTTTTAGGTTTTAGGTTTATGGTTTTTGGGTTTAGGGTTTAGGGTTTAGGGATTAGTGTTTAGGCTTTACTGTTTAGGCTTTTTAAGGTTTAGGGTTTAGGGTTTAGTTGACCAATTGAAGATGATTGTAGGCTTTGGTTTCAATTATTTTGGATTTGGTTTTTTTAGGCCAACTTGAACCTTTAGGTCAATTTGGGCTAAGTAGGTTAGTTGGGTTCAATTGGGTCCAATCATGGCTTTGGTCAAGTTCAACAATCAATTTGGAATGAACTTGAGCCATTAGTTGCAATCAATTTGGATTATATTTTGATTTGACCTAATTTAGTATTTTAGGTCAATTTGGGTCAACTTGGGCAAGAGTCAATTGAGTTTGGTTTGACTTAATTGAAGGTCAAGTCATATTTAAATATTGATTTTGATTTGGTATGAATCATTGGTTTCAAGGGATTTGGCTTAGGTTGCAATTTGGCTAGTTTGGGTTCATATGGGTTAAGGGTTTGACTTGGTTAAATGACCAAGATAACTTGGTTTGATGCAATTTATGATAATTGATCAACCTAGTGTGATCAACAATCATGATGGGAGGTTTTGATGGGCTTGGTTCAATCCAATTTGTGTAGGATTAGAACTTGGCTCAAATAGGTCAAATTGGCCACTTTGTGTTAGGTGGACCAATTGGGTTTAATTGGCTTGATTTTGGATTGAGTTTGATTTAGTTGAATTTATATGGATTTGGGATTGATATATAAATTCAATTGGAACTTGGGTTCAAATGAGTTTTTCATTTGAACATTTCAAGTCAAAAGATTAAGTTGGGTTTGACTTGGGTTGATTTTGGTTTGGCTTGATGATTGTAGATTTCATTTATATTTGTGAATATGATTGAAGGTATGATTAATTCATGAGAAAATCAATTGAATTTGGGTTTTGGAATGAAGGAATTTGGCTAAGTCCATGGAGTTGGGTCATATGGCTTAGGTTTTGATTTTGATTTAGTTTGGTTTAGTTTTGATGATTTAATTGTATATTTCATTTAAATTTATGTAGATGATTGAAAATATGATTGATTTGTGAGAAAATCAATTGAGTTTGACTTTATTTGGATTAAGATTTGGCTAAGTCCATGGGATAGATTTAGTTTGATTTAGTTTAATTTAGTTATTATCATTTGAATGTAGATTTGATTTATATTTAGAAAGATGACTGAAGGTATAAATTGATTATGAGAAAATTGATTGATTTTGGATTGATTTCGATTAATATTTGGCTAAGTCCATGGGATAGGTCATATGGCTTAGGATGGGTTTCAAGTTTGGATTTGATCATGGGCTTCAATCATTTGGTTTTGAAATTTGGGTTTGGATTTGGATTTGAATTTGATGTTTGAATTGAACTTGAGGTTTGGTTTGAGAAGTGAACCTTTGACTTTGGTTATAGGGTAGGTGGATTATCTAATCCCTAAGGCATAACCTAATCCTATGGTTAACCCTCATAAGTCTTTAAGCTTAGGTTAAGTGTTTATCTAATTATTAAAATTGTCTTATGGTAGGGATATGTTAGTGTCTAGAGGACTCCTTAGTCTAAGATGGAAAGATTGAATTCGCACTCCAAAAGTGAGGTCAGCAGGCCTTAGGCTCCATAGTGTTTCCCTTGGAGATAGATGATTGGAAGACCGAAGCCAAGTTTCACAATATATACTTGGATACATCTTTCAATGCTTTGCTTGGGAGACCATGGATACATGAGAACAACATAGTTCCATCCTCTCTACATCAGTGTATAAAGTTTGTGAGAGGTGGGATCGTCTACTATGTCAAAGGAGATCTCAAGCCATTTACATTAGGTCGTATATATGATGGATACTACCTCCCTCAAAATCAACAAGTATATTCTATAAACTTGGCTAAAGTTTAAAAATAAAAATAAAAGAAAAGAAAAAGAAAAAAAAAGAAAGAAAAGAAAAAAAGAGAAAAGAAAATGAAAAAAAAAAAGGGAGAGGAAATAGACTTGGAGGAGGAAGTGGAGCCTGACATTAGATTAAACCAACAATTCATTACTCCATTCAAACATATGGGTAGGACAAATTGACCTCCTTTGGAGGAGGCGAGGGGCAGATCCAGGGGTGGAAAACCTCTTATTCATCGCTATCTCTAATTCTCACATCCTAGAAAATATCTTCGAGAAGACCTGGCGGTGTATTCAAGTCTATATATAAAAATTAGGCATCGGTTGGGAAAACTCTAACCACTTGTCCCTCAAAAGTTGAGGGTTTGGTAGTCAAGGAAGCCCTAAGTCATCCACAGTGTGAAGACTCGAGAGGTTCTTTTGGAGCATCATCTTCAAGTCAAGAAGTTGATGTAGAACTTGAGGATGATTCATATAAAGATTTAATAGAATTACCCTTTGTTTGGTTCTTGCCTTGTGTTCATAATTTAGCAAATAAAGGGTTAATCCCACATACTTGGTGAAAGCACAGGTCAGACTACTTTGAAAGAATATGGAAGAACAAATGCAAAAGCTCTCAATCATGATCGAGATAAGTATTTAGTACAGTGGGTCTAGTCGATGATGATGATTACTACTTAGTCATCACCAATCATTTAAAATCTGATAAGTTCTTTTCAAATCACATTAACTCATATGAGGAGCTGTTCTTATAAACTTTAGATGATCTAGATGATTTTGAAGTCAAAGATGCACCTCCAGAGTTTGAAAAAGAGATCAAGTCAATCATCGATGAGCTTAAGGAAATCAACTTAGAAATTGAATAAGATCCACGCCTGATATACATTAGTTCTTTGTTGAATGAAATTGAAACTAATGACTTAGTTAGGCTATTGACTAAGCTTAAGGATTGCTTTACATGGAGTTATGAAGAGATGCCAGGATTGGCTCCTAATGTAGCTATCCATAAACTTGCAATAGAGCCTATTAACCTTATCAAGCAAGCTCCTAGATGCATGCGATTATACATAGAATAGCAGGTCATTTTTGAAGTCAAGAAATTGATCGATGCTGGGTTCATCCAGGAAGAAAAATACTATACCTGGTTAGCTAGCATCATCCTAGTTAAGAAAAAGAATGGTCAAATTCATATATTCATCGATTTTAGGGATTTAAATAAGGCATGTCCAAAAGATGAATTTCCACTACCAATCCCAGAGCTGATGGTGGAAATTGCCTCATCTCATGTAGCCTTCTCTTTCATGGATGGCTCATCTAGATATAACCAAATAAAGATGGCCCCTGAAGATGAAAGAAACACTGCTTTTAGAACCCCGATTGGAATTTATTGCTATAAGGTCATGCCTTTCAACCATAAAAATGTCGATGCTACATACCAGTGGGCTATGACTTGAATCTTCGACGATCTCATTCAACGTCAAGTTGAGTGCTATGTCGATGATCTTGTGGTCAAAAGTAGAGAAAAGAAAGACCATCTCTTTAACTTGAGAGTGGTTTTTGAATAGTTAAGATAATTTAACCTCAAAATGAACCCCTGAAGTGTTCATTCGAAGTAGCTTCAAGGAAATTCCTTGCATTTATTGTTCGACACCAGGGAATCGAAATTGATCCTTAGATGATCAAGGTGATATTAGAAATACCATCCCCTAAAAGTTTAACTAAACTCAGATCATTCCAAGGGCAGTTGGCATATCTAAGAAGCTTTATATCCAACCTATTAGGAAGATATCAGCCATTCTCAACACTTATCAAAAATGATGCCATGTTCAAGTAGGATGACCATTGTGAGCATGGCTTCAAAGACATCAAGCATTACTTGATGACGTTGCTAGTTCTAGCAGCCCCTATCTCAGGAAAGCCGCTCATACTTTACATTATTATGTTAGATGACTCCTTTTGTGCTTTATTGGCCCAAGCCAATGACAAAGGAAAATAAAATGCAATCTACTACCTCATCTATCACCTAATCCCTACTGAGGCTAATTATCCACCCATTGAGAAGCATTGCCTAGCTTTAATCTTTGCATCCCAAAACTTATGGCACTACATGCTTCCTCATAAGGTGAACTTAATCTCTAAGATCAATCCATTAGAGTATCTCATGATATGACCGACACTATCCAGATAGTTGGCACGATGGTCTATGATCCTCTCATAGTTTAACATTACCTTCATACCCCTCTGCAAGTGAAAGGATAAGTATCGATTTCTTAGCAACACACCCTTCCTGGACTCTCACTTGATGATCTCCACGATGAAAAAATCATGAACTTAGGTGATACTAGCATTCACTATTGGGAGATGTACTTTGATGGTGTGGCTTCCTCTTAAAGAGGACAAGAACCATAATCTACAATTCCAGGAAAGGAAGGGGTATGAATAGGTCTCTTAACTCTAGACAGTGATGTGATGAGATTCTCATATCATCTATGCAATCTTTGCACCAATAATGAAAGGAATATGAGCTCTAATTGCGGTCTAAATCATTACTCTAAGCATCCAAAACATCAACATATTCTTGGATTCTCAACTAGTTATCAACCAAGTCATTGGGTCCTATAAGGTTATAAATCCCAAGCTCTACCATTACCACAAGCACACCATAGAGTTGTTGGCCTAAATCCCTGAGGTTATCATTTATAAGATTCCTCAAGGAGAGATGTCATAGCGTGTGCTTTAGCCAAGCTTGCAAAGGAGTTGGCATGTCCGGAGGATGAGTCCATACCAATAAATGTCCAAAATAGACAAATCTTATCCCTTAATGATATTGAACTCATAAAAAACTACTCTCTTGAAGGGAAGGTTGCCATTGCCAAGAAGGATGAGGAGTTAGATTGGAGGCAACCATTCATGGATTACCTAGATAAAGGCAAACTACCTCAAGAGAAATCCCAAGCCTATCAAATGATGTAGAGAGCACTTTCCTACACTCTTGTGGATGGTGTCTTATACCGATAGTCTTTTGATCATATGTGATAACATTATTTAGACAAGCATGAAGACTATAAAAGCATGAGACTAGGATACCACGCCATCGATGATCAAAGATTGCATGGATATGGCTAGGCAATGAAACCAATGTCAAATACACGGTGTGGTCCTACATCAACCACCCAACATTCTACATCCTATGTTGGCCTCATGGACATTTGAGTGTTGGGGGTACATACATAGTGCATCTGATTGATCCTCCTTCTTCCAAGGGTCATCAGTTCATCTTACCTGCTGCTGATTACATTTCCAAATGGGTGAAAGAGATTCCACTCAGAGAGGTCACAGCTTAGTATGAGCTCTAGCTTTTTAGGAACCATATCATATATAGGTTCAGAGTGCCTCAACGAATTAAATTTGATAATGGTTATGCATTCAAGAGCACTGAGATCAACAACTTCGCCCAGAGACACAACATAGATTGGAGATATTCTAGCATCAACTATCTAAGGAAAAATAACATAGCAGAATCCATCAACAAAACTTTCATCCAAATACTAATAAATACACTTGACAACAATAAGTGATACTAGCATGAGAAGTTAGTTGAAGCTTTGTGGGCTTACTGCACCACATATAGAACTCCAACTCAGTCTAGTCCTTTCTCCTTAGTGTATGGGTCTGAAGCCATTCTACCATTAGAAGTCCAACTCCCATCACTAAAAATAGCTGTGGGCAGTAAGATCATAATAGAGTAGAATATCAAGTAATAGTTAAAAGTGCTTGAAGGTTTAAAGGAGAGACGCTTGTAGGCATGCCAAAACTTTGAGTTATACAAAGCTAAAATGATTCAAGCCCATAAAAAGTTGGCCTATCCTAGAGCTTTTCAAGGCTTATTTTAGTTCCAAGGAGACTAATTGTTGCCCGTCATAAGATGAGAGGCAAGTTTGAACTCACTTAAGTAGGCCATTTTGCCATAAAAAAGGCCTACCAAGGAGGATCTTTTCAGCTTATTAATCATAAGGGAGACCACCCAATACTTCCAATCAATGGGCTCTACTTATGGAAATATTATAAATAATGTCTGAAAATAATTATCATCAATAAAAATTTTATTTTGAATTGAATCTATTCCATGTTGAAAGTATTCTTGTTTGTGAATCCGCCAAAATGTGCTTAGGGCAGGTGTAAAGAACTAAAGTGACATCCTATCCTTCATCAACACAACATAAACAGAAACTACACAAACATATAAAACAAAAACATATCTTTTATTTTGGGCTACTCTATATTGAGATACTGGCACTTATTCGAGTTTAGGTCACTCATATACCGTGTGTCACCCTAGTGGTCTTCTTACTTTGAGGATGTAAGTATGCTACTCTTTCCTTCTTTACTTGGCCACTACACACCGATGAGCACCTTGTTAGATTTGTACCTACTGATGTAAGCTACCCCATGTTGGCTTCATTTAAGAGGATGTAGTGCTATGCTTTCTTCCTGGTTTAGCCCACCGCACTAGGTCATATATTGAGGTTTAGATAAGTACCTGGCTTCTTCCTTATTGCTTGGAGTTCTGGGCTATTAGTAGTCTCTCTAGGTTAGATAGCATGTCTGGATGATGATTATTCGATGATTAGTTCTACTCAGTTGTAAGCCTACATGCTTTCTTTCTAGATTGATCATTGCACATATTAAAACCTTAGTTGGTTGGTTCTCACTATGTGATGGATACCACTCAGTGGATACATCTTAGGTTAGTTGGTTATCACACCTGATACACCACTCATGGCGGATGTAAGTACGCTTTCTCCTTGAGTTGATCACCCATAGTCTTCCTTTTGGCTCGTGATAATGCACAAGACCTCCCTTATGGGCACTATATTTGGATCACATCCTTTATGACCCCATTTTGACACTACCCAGGTTACTATCGGATTAGATAGTTCCCTTTTCCTAGTAACTACCCCTGTGGTTAAAGAATCTATCTTATGGATGTGCAGATTATCTCTTGGTCTAGTAAATCTGAGATAGGTCACATAGCCTTCTCGATGGTCCCACACCAACAGGTCAATGAAACATATAAACTATATATTCACTTATGGATTAGTAGGACACCTATACTTTCTCAAGCAAGTATCCTATCTTTAGGGCGCACATTCCCTATAGGAATTGCCTGAGTAATCTTGAGTTGATATAAGTCCCTAGTGGAATTCACTTAGTAGTCATCCCCTAAGTTGGGTTCAATTTGTTGTGCTACCAACAAGTCACACCAGCAGTTGTCCCCTACTTTAGAAGATGTAAATCTACATGCCTTCTTCCTAGCGTCGGTCACGAAAGACAACCCTTAGGTAAATGATAGTAGACTATCCCTTGGATTTGTAAATATGAGATAGATTAGTATATAGCCTTCTGGGTCCATCACACATCGACATTGTCCATAAATTAAATCTATCAAATTTGGTCAAGATCACATCCCTAGTGGATTTGCCCATAATTTGAAATCAAATTAAACCAAATAAACCATATCAAATCACATGAAATTAAGATAAAATTAATCTTGACTAATTTTGAGTTGACATAAGTCACCGCATTAACTGAGTCGCCTAAGTCGTTCAATTTGTTGTGCATCCAACAAGTCACACCGTGGTTGTTCCTCACTTTAGAAGATGTAAGTGTACATGCCTTCTTCCTAGCAGTTGTTGCACATCAAAAGGCAACCTCTTAGTTGGCTAGATCTACCCAGTAGACTATCCCTTTGGATTTGTAAATGAGGTAGGTCAAGTGTTATATAGCCTTCAGTGGGTCCATCACACTGGTCCATACATTAACTTGAATTAAATTAAACCCAATCTAATTTTCCCCAGTTGTGTTAAATCATACCCTTCTCCCCAATTGTGCCCAAAATCATATATAAATAAGTCAAGCAAATAAATCAAATTCAAAACCAATTAAGAGCTAAATTAAACCAACTTTGAGACTCAAATCAAAGAAATCCAACCAAACTCTTATCCCTAGTGGATACATCCCCAAATATATCATGAAATTAAATCAAATCCCATCCCCAAGGATAGTCAACCTACTTCCCTATGAAGGTTCATAGAGGGACTCAAGCCTTCTAGTAGATATGCCTCCACATAAATTAAAATAAAATAAATTAAAGTCAATTCAATCTTAATCCATGATGGATTATAGATTCTTATCCCAGTGGATCTTCTTTTCACAAATCATACAATCAAGTCAACTTCAAACCTTATCCCCAACAAATTTTCTTCTTCTATTCGACATAGACCTCACATGTCATGTCCAACTATCTCAATGATTCCCCTATGTCGACATGGAATTCTCATCAAATCTTATTTCTTCTCAAACACAATACTTCAACAAAAAAAGCCTAACATTGTATTCATTTAAAACATCATCAAAATAACTTATCATTTTATGATTTGTGATGGTGCAAGCTCAAACAAACCATACAATATCATGCTAAACATATTATACTATGAATTAACCAAACTATATTAGGATACATCCCCAAATAAATCTATGAAATCAAGCTCAAGTCCTAATCCCCAACAGATAGCCCAAACCTACTTCCCTAGTGGAAGGTTCATTTACCTATTCACAACGAACTCAAGCCCATATCTAGTAGATATGCCTCCACATAAATTAAAACAAAACAAATTAAAGTCTGATTTTAATCCCTGGTGGATTATAGATTCTTATCCCCAACGGATCTTCTTTCCACAAATCATATAATCAAATCAAGTTCAAACCTTATCCCCAGATTTTCTTCTTCTATTCCCTCAATATAGACCCCCGATGTCATGTCCAAATGTGTGATCGATCTCCCTCCATGTCCTTGACATGGAATTCTCATCAAATATTATTTCTTCTCTTATGCACACTTTTAATACTTCAACCAAAAGCCTAATAATGTATTCGTTCAAATTACATCATTCTAACATTGTAATCAGCATTTTATGATTTGTGATGGTGCAAGCTCAAACTAACTATACAATATCATGCTAAACATATTATAGTGTGAATTAACACACTATATTATATTACAATATATGATGTTATATTATAATTTGTTGTAATATAATATATTGTCTAACATTACACCTCATTAGAATCACTTAAAAAGAACAAATAACAAAACTTTCTCAAAATATGAATAATGTTCATTTTGGATGTAAAATTATTATTTTTCTATTAGAAATGCTACAAAATAGCTTAATTTCGGTGTTGCTTCTTGGTGTGTCATGAATTTGGCCAAATTATTTCATGTCAACCTTCAAATTAACATTTTTTGTGAGTTTTGACCCAATGTATTAGAACAAAAGTAAAACATACTAAAATGTACAATAACATTTAGTAACACACCACCACATTCATTTATTTGTTAAGTTATATTGTTATGTTCATTATATTTTAATATGCTTTCATATAATATATTATCTTACATTACACCTTAAAATGAATCACTTTAAGTGAAAATTTTATCAAATTTGGTTGAAAAATGAACATTTATTTTGGATGCAAAATTTCATTCTTTTGATTAAATGACACACCATAGCATACCCCCAATGATGTTCCCTAAAGCTTACCTTAAATTTGGCCAAATCCCATAATCTTAGCTTATAAATCAATATTTTTATTAATTATACCAGCATAAACTCTACTACATACTATAACAAACTAAAATATGCTAAACAACAAGTAGTAATACACAATAATATGCTATAATGCATGATGCTACACTATGTTATGGCATCCTATATTATAATACACTAAACATATTATATTATATATTATATTGCATATCACATCACAAGGGATTGCTTAAGATAAAAAATCATAAAATTAGTCTAAATAATAAAAAACTATATATTCTAGTCGTATCACTTACATATTTTAAATTGAAACCATATATTATGATTCCATGCTCTACCTATTATGAATTTGGCCAAATTCCACCATTTTAAAGTCTAAATCAAATTTTTTTTATAAATAATGCTAGTGTAGGTTCTACCTATTATGATTTCAAATACTAAAAGAATTTAAAATGCATAGAACAATATATTATGATATATGATGTTATACTATGCTACAACATATAATATTTATTTTGAACATAAAATCTTACTTTTTAGAATATAAGTGGCGTAGCACACCTTTGGTACTACAACCTAATTCCCACTTCAAATTTAACAAATTTCATCATCTGATTTATTAAATAAATATTTTTATGATTTATATTAATATAGACTATAGGGCACAATACCAAAAAAATACTAAAACATTCCAAAACATCTTATAACATCCAAAAACACATCACTACATGATCCAATATATGATGCTACATTATACTATAATATACAATAATATGATTTAGGTTTAGGGTTTAGGGTATTCAAATCTCTAATAGTTAAGGGAAAGTCTCTTGAAGACATTTTCTTTAGCTACCATAACCATGTTAGGATTAGGTCATTCTTTAGATCTACCCTAATGACATCTTTATCTGGGTTTAGGGTGGTTAGGCTTAGGGTTTAGGTTTAGGTTTTAGGGTTAGTTTAGGTTTATTTAGGGTTTAGGTTTATGGTTTAAGGTGGGGTTTAGGGTTTGTGGTGAGGTTTTAGGATTTATGGTTTTTTATTTAGGGTTTAGGTTTGTGGGTTTAGGTTGGTTTTAGGGTTTAGGGGTTTAGGGTGGGTTTAGGTTTGTTAGGGTTTAGGTTTAGTGAGGGTTTTGGTTTCAGGTTTAGGGTTTAAGTTTTAATTTATTTAGGGTTTAGGGTTTACTATTTTTTTGAACACACAATAAATTTAGATTCAATATTTCTTCTTTTTGATTTCATCAACCAAGTAGCACCCCAAGTTTTCTAAGAGACAAGACATAGATAAAAAATGAGCACCCATAGAGCAAATCAAAACCCTAGATAAGTAGAACCATCTCTACTATAAAGACATAGTTCCATAAGGTGCAGATTGGCCATTTTTAGTTTCTCCAGTTTCCACCATAACCACCACCGCCTCTCGAGTAGTGAGATCCGCCATCATATCCATGATCTCTACCTCCGCCACCACCATGATTATAACCTCCATCACTCCTCCCACCTCCATAACCATGATAGCTCTGACCACCATCTCCATGTCCACCAGCACCTCTAGATCTCCCCCACAACTGTGATAACTGTTGGATCCACCTTAGCCTCCACCGTCAAATCTAGATTGAGCCCAGTTGACGGTGATGTTCCTCCAAAGTTCCATTCTTATTTACTATGGGGTTTGGGTTTAGGGTTTATAGTTTGGGTTTAGGTTTAAGGTTTAGGGTTTGTGGGTTTAGGGTTTAGGGTGTTTTTAGGTCAGGTAGGGTATGGTAGGGTTTGTTTAGGTAGGTTTAGGGTTTAGGTTTTTTTAAATTAAGTAAACCGATAGGTTTAAGTTTATTTAGTTTATTTTGTTTATTTGAGTTTATTTTATTTTTATATTTAGTTTAGTTTATTTATTTTAAGTTTATTTATTTTGTTTAGTTTTTTTAGAGTTTTATTTTATTTTATTTTTAGGTTTAGGTTTATTTTTTTATTTTTATTTTAGTTTAGGTTTTTATTTTATTTTAGGTTTAGGTTTAGGTTTTAGGTTTTATTTCAAGTTTATTTTAGGTTTTATTTTAGTTTAGGTTTATTTATTTTATTTTATTTTATTTTAGTTTAGGTTTAGGTTTGCATTTATTTATTTTAGTTTAGTATGTTTATTTTATTTTGTTTATTTTATTTTTGGTCACATTTTTTTTTATAGTTTAGGGTTTAGGTTTTATTTTTTATTTATTTTTTATTTTGGGTTTATTTTTTTTATTTTATTTTAGTTTTAATTTTAGTTTTATTTTAGGTTTTTTATTCTTAGGTTTATTTTATTTTAGTAATTAAGGTTTTATTTATTTTATTTTAGTTTTATTTTATTTTTATTTTATTTCATTTTAGGTTTAGGTTTAGTTTTATTTTATTTTATTTTATTTTATTTAGTTTAAGTTTTTATTTATTTATTTTAGGTTTATTTAGTTTAAATTTAGGTTATTAAGTATTAGAGGTTTAGGGTGAGTTTAAGATTTAGGTTTAGGGTTTGGAGTTTAGATTAGGCTAGGGTTTAGTTTTGGGTAGGGTTTGGGGGTTTAGGGTTATGGGTTTAGGGGTTTAGTTTAGGGTTTAAGTTTTTAGGGTTTAGTGTTAGAGTTTTAAGGTTTATGGTTTAGGATTTAGGGTTTAGGGTTAGGTTTTTTTTTTAATAAAACCCACAATAGACAAATATTTTATTGCCATAAAGGAGTACAAAGTCCTGAGGGAAAATCCTCAAAACTAATGCCCAAGAGAAACAATCAACCTAGAGAAATTCCCAAACTATTACAACAAAAGAAAGAAAAAGAAACCTAAGAAAAGAGCAACAAAATAAAGCAAAAGAAATAAAGACCACAAAGAAAATAGAAAATAAGAACAAATAAACCTACAAAGAAAAGAAGAAAGAACAAAAAGGAATGTAAGAGAAAGATCAAGAAAGAAAAGAAAGAAAAAGGAAGAGAAAGAAAGACAAAAGAAAAAGAACCAAAGAGAAAAAAGAAAGAAAAGGTTAAAAAAAAGAAAAAAAAAAAGAAAAAAAGAGAAAGAAATCAAGAAAGAAAAAGAAAAGAAAAACCAAAAGAAGGAGAAAGAGAAATCAAAAAGAAAACCAAAAAAGAAAAAGAAATATTATCAAGAAAAAAAAAAAAAAATTAAACAAGAAAAGGAAAAACAACCTCATATGAAGGAAAGAAATAAAGCAAACATAAGTAGAAAACAAGAAAGAAAAGAAAATTAATCAAAAAAATAAAGAAAATCTTAAAAAGCTAGAGCATAAAAATATAGCAAAAATTAGAATATAAAATAATTACAAAAATAAAAAAAAATACCCCAAAAGAAAGAGCATGATACTCAAATTAATATAGAATATTTTTAAAAAGACAAAAAGAAATAATACCCAATTTAGAAAAAATACCCAAAATTAGTACCATTAAAATACATATGTAAGAAAATATCAAATAACAGATAAGGCAAAGAAGATCAAAGAAAACCAAATAATAAGAAATAATTTTAATTTTATAAGAAAGTAGAGTTAAAGAGAAAATTACCATTAGAATAAGCAATAATAAATTAATTTTATGCAATTAACATACATGTTAATTTTAATCAATCAACATTAAGAA
This sequence comes from Cymbidium sinense, assembly GCA_021442155.1. Lineage (NCBI taxonomy): Eukaryota > Viridiplantae > Streptophyta > Magnoliopsida > Asparagales > Orchidaceae > Cymbidium > Cymbidium sinense. Next base: position 84,386 of record JAKCPB010000741.1, on the reverse strand, counting down.
ATAAAATTTTTTAGAAAGTAACAAAATAACTTAATCAAAGTATTAAGAAATAATTTATTAAATCTTATGTAAAGAAAACTTTAGTGCATAAAGAAAAATTACCATTAAGATTCAACTATAAAATAAACAATTAATAGAACAAATATTATACAAACAATTTAAACAAGCATAAAAAAATGACACACCATTAAAATAAAATTTCAAAGAAAAGAATCAACAAGATAAAAAAAATCTCCAAATAAAGAATAAAATAAATAAGAAAATAATTATTCAAAAAAATAGAATAGAGAATAGATTCTGAAAGATGTTTATTTTTAAAAGATATCAAAAGGAAAAATCTATTAAAATTTTAAAAAAAATTAGATTAACAAATAAATAGGAATCTTAATAAATTAAAAAGAATCAAGTCATACAAAGAGATTAAATAAAATAACCATTAAAATAAAAATGATTAATATTTCAAAGAAGAAGTAGCATTATTATACAAAAAAAAGGCCATATAAAGGAACAATCCCTTTATAATATTAAAAAAAAAGCTATTAATCAAAAAATGAGTCACCATGCTACATTACCCAAAAAGTACATTATAAGGATTATTTAGTAATTTCATAAATTAGCTCAAGACTAGAAATTCTTTACAAAGAATTTATAAAACATTAGTGAATTATCAAGACCACCTTCAAAAAAGTACCACACATGTTATTCCAAGAAGCCCAAAAGATCTTGGTAGAAAAAAATTAAAAATTCAATCATGTAATAATAATAGAAGTAAAATAAATTAATAAAAAAGGAAGAGAAGTAAAGAGTTTTTTAATAACAATTAATCTACCACCAAAAGATAAAAAATGAAATTCAAGGGTAGAAATCTTATTGAATATTTTGGATAACCTCATCAAAAAGGTGAGACCTCTTAGGACCATAGTATAAAAGAGAACCTAAATACTTGATAAGAAGACATTGATAGTAAATATCCTTAATTTTATTGATTCTATAGGCAGAAATAGAAACATAAGAGATAAAATAGCTTTTCTGAGTACTAGTCATGAGGACACTTTCCCTTTCAAACTTATTCAAAAAGATCTTCAATTTTTTAACATATTGTAACAAGCCATTACAAAATATAATTAAGTCATCAACAAAACTTAAGTGGGATATAGCCAAACCACCAAGATTCTTGAAATACATGCTATAATTCTTCCCAAACAAAAAATTAAGCCAACGAGACAAACATTCAATAGCAATAATAAAAAGTGATGGAGAAAGAGGATCACCTTGTCTAATACCTTGGGAAGATTTAAAGAAACCAAAGTTTTCAACATTAATCACTAAAGTGAACCAAACATTACAAATGATATTGTTAACCAAAGAGATAAATTTAGTACATAAACCAAATAAAAAGAGAATGCTGTTAAGAAAATCCCAAGAAATGTTTCCATAAGCTTTGGTAATATCAAGATTGAAAAGTAAATTGCCACCTCTAGTTTTCAAATTTAAACCATAAATTAATTCTTGGGCAAGCAAGACATTGTCAGAGATAGTCTTGCCTTTCACAAATCCAGTTTGATTAGGAGAAATAATCTTAGGAAGAAACTTACCAAGCCTACTAGTCAAAATTTTAGAAATCAATTTATTAAAGAAAGTACAAAGACTAATAGGTCTAAAATCAATCTAGAAGTCAGAATTATCTTTCTTGGGAATAAGAACAATATTAGTAGAAGTGAAGTATTTAGGAATAGAATTCCCAAGAAAGAAATCCCTCATAGCATTAACAAGATCATATTTAATAATAAACCAAAATTTTGAAAGAATAAAGTAGAGTAGCCATCCGACCCTGCAACATAATCAACATTTATACCATTAAAAATATTAAAATTTCCTCATCCGAAGGAGGAGCAACCAAGCAATCATTATCCTTAAGAGACATAATAGAAGGAATGATAGAGGGGTTAGATAACTAGTCAAGGAGACAATGTTTATTTAAAAGATCTTTAAAATAGTTAATAGTAGAAGTAACAATATCTTTTTTTCGGTGATCCAAGAACCATTAGAATTCTTGATTTTATGAAGAACTCTTCTTTTCATAACCAAAGCATGAAAATATTTGGTGTTTCTTTCCCCCTCAAAAAGATGTTTAGAAGCATCCTTTTCTGAGGTTTCCTCCATATCCCAAACTTAGTGAGATTATCTTTAGCTTCAGCAAGGTTAGAACAAAAAGAGGAATAATTAATAACAAGATCTTCCAAATCTTTCACCTATTGTTTCATGTTCTTGATATTATCAAAAAGATCTTTGAAATAATTTCTATTCCACCAATTAATATGATGCTTAAGTCTTTTCAATTTAAGCCAAAATCTCTTCATACCAAAAGCAGCTTCATCAGGAGCAAGAGGAGCATACCAATTAGAAGCAATAGCATCAAGAAAACTACTATCTTGTAACCACATATTTTGAAAATGGAAATTCTTAATGACATTATTATTATGAATAACATCTTTAATGGAAATCAAAAGAGGCGCATGATCCAAAAGAGTTTTACTAAGATGCTCAACCAAAGTCAAAGGCCAATAGTTTAACCAAAGATTATTAAATAAGGCATGATCCAAATGTTGCCAAAGTCTATGATTATTCCAAGTAAATTGAGCCAATAAAACCAACATCATCCATAGTTACAATAAGATCATATTCAAAAATCTTCCATAGAATGTAAATTTATAAAGAACCCCTTTCCTTTCATTCATAGAAAGGACTGTATGGAAATCTCCACCAACAATCCAAGAATCATTAATAGTTGAATAAAAAGTAGATAATTGATCCCAAAGAATCTTCCTCTCAATCTTATTACAAGCAGCATAAACAAAAGAGTCAAAAGCATGATAATCACCAAAAGAAATATCCACATTTACAACTTGATGAAAATCATTAATGACATTAATAGAAAGAAAATTATTCCAAAATAACCAAATCTTATTGCTATTGTTAAAAAAATTAATTGAAGAAATAAATTATTCTAGTTGCTTGCATAATTTTAGAAGAAAAAAATAAGAGGTTCAAGAATAACCAAGAAACTGACATTATAAACCGTACAAAGGTTTCTAATTCTATTCCTAACTGCAAGAGTGACAATGCCCCTAACATTCCAAATAAGAAAATTAAAGATTAATTCTTATTAGGCAAAGAAGATGAAGAAGATTGAGTCGATCTAGAAACTTTAGGAGGAAAATTTTTGAACTCTTTTTTCTTTTTCACAAAAATAGTTTGAAAACCAGTTCCATTATCCAAAGATTCATCATCAAAAGAAGCATTAAAACTCTTTACAATTGCCGATTTTGTAGGAGATTCCACCTAAAAAGGCACTAAAACATTTCCATCCATTAATTGAGAAAGCATAGGAAAACACCATCAATTAGCAGTTAAAGGAGAAAATGTATTTATTAAGAAAATAAGAAACAAGTTGCACAAAATCCACTGTATCCATACCATCAACATCTTCCATATTTAAAGAATTTAAATCATCATTATCTTTTAGTGGTTCTTAAAACTTAGAAAGAGAAATATTATCTTTAAAATATTCAGATTGTAAAACACAAGTATCTTCAAAGGAAGAAGCCAAAATAGGATTAGCATCAACTTGCAAAATTTCGAAAGCAAAGGAACAATAGTAGCCAAAATCTTATTTTCATCCAAAACATCTTCATTTCTAGCATCATTCTCAAAACCATTTTCAAGAGGTAAAGCATCATAAAGATTTAGAGTATCATCAACAACATCTTTATCTTTTTTAGAAAAAGAAATTTTATTTGTATCAATTAAATGATCTCCATATTGATCAATCAGCTTAGGATTTTTAACAATTTTTTTCCTAAGTTGAGGATGAACAATGAAACAATCCGAAAAGACATGGCCATGGGTTTTGCAGTGATTGTAGAAAATAGGAAGGTTTTCAATTTCAACCGATTGAAAATAACCATACTTTTCGGACCCTATCCAAATCTCCTTAGGAATCTTCTTTGTAACATCAATTTCAACAAGGATACGAGCAACTAAAGGGCAAGATTTAGCCACAATTGCTTGATCAATTTGTAAAGGACTACCAAAAATAGACCCAGCCACATGAAGAAATTGATAATTAACAAGATGAATCCAAAGATTCAGCAAAGCAATCCAAACTAGCACTATAAGAGATTCTTCTTGAATGTCAAAAAAGGAGTCCATTTAAGGATACACATTTGATAATTTTTAACATAATAAGATTGGCGAGAAAAAATTTGGCTATAATCAAGATCATTAGATAATTTTATGAGGAAATGATGACCATCCAATAAATTGATTGAAAATGCACCGAAAAGCTTTAAATCATGAAAGAAAAATCAAATATATTCCATATTAGGCTATCGAAAAGAAAATTTGCCAATCAGAGTAAAAGCATAAGGCTTTGTAAGTTTCTCAATGTCCAAATCAGAACAAATTATTGTTGGAACACCTATAAACATCATATGAACAACATTAATAAAAATTTTAGGGGAGGTTAAAGCATCCTTACTAGATAAGGCATCTTTGAAAGATTTAGATGAAGCAAACTTAATTTTACCCAAGAAATTATCAGCCCAAGAAGAAGAAGCTTTAGGCATCTATTTAGCCAGGCTAAATGTCGAATCTGACTCCAAGACAGCCATCAGAACTAATGGAGATGACAGGAATCGGCCAAAGAACGAAGAGCTAGAGCCTTACCAAAGATCACCAAGGCAGCCACAAAAAATGTGAAAGAAATGAGGGTTTCTTGAAACTGAAAGAACATCTGAGATGGATCAGTTTTTTATTATTTAGTTTATATTATTAGTTAGGAGTTAGGTAGATTAGGGTTTAGGGTTAGTGGTTAGAGGTTAGGGTGGAGTAAAGGTTAGGGTATAGGTAGAGTGGGGGTTAGGTTAAGTTAGGGTTAGTTAAAGGTTAGTTAGAGTTGGGGTAAGGTGGGTTAAATTAGATTTAGGTCGGAGTTAGGTTAAAGATTAGGGTTAGTGGGGTCTAGATTAGTTGTTAGAGGTGGGTCATTAAAGTTAGTTAAATTGGTTAGGGTTAGGATTCAGTAAATTAGTTAAATTAGATTAAAGGGTTAAATTAAGATTAGGTCGTTAAATTAAAGTCAGTTTAGTCAGAGGTTAAGAGGTTAGGTCTTAGGTTAGGTCAAGGTCAGATTAGTAAATTAGGTAAATTAGTGGTCAGTTAAATTAAAATTTCAGGTTAATTAGATTTTTAAAGGTTAGGTCGATTAGGGTATATTAGTTAGGTCAGAGATTAGGATTTTATTTTGGAATTAGATTAGGTTATTATAGGTCAGTCTTTATTAGGTCAGTTTATTTAGTATTTTAGAAGTATATTTTATTATTAGGATTAGGGTAGGTTGTTAGGTTAGGTTTTATTTTTAGAGTAGTTAGTTAGGTATTATATTAGTTAGGTTTATTTTAGGTTTAGTTTAGGTTAGTTTATTTTAGGTTTAGTATTTTAGGGTTTATTTTTATTTAGTTTAGTTTATTTATTTTAGGTTAGGTTTATGTTATTTTTTAGTTTATTTTATTTTATTTTAGGTTTAGGTTTATTTTATTTAATTTTAGGTTTTAGTTTTATTTATATTTTAGGTTTAGGTTTTAGGTTTATTTTTTATGTTATTTTTATTTATTTTAAGTTTAGGTTTATTTTTATTTTATGATTTTGGTTTAGTTTTTAGGTTTAGGTTTATTTATTTTAGTTTAGTTTATTTTAGTTAGTTTAGGTTTATTTTATTTTGTTTATTTTAGGTTTAGTTTTTTTTTTTTTTAGTTTAGGGTTTAGGTTTTATTTTTTTAATTTTTTTATTTTTTAGGTTTTATTTATTTTTTTATTTTATTTTATTTTTTATTTTATTTTATTTTATTTTTATTTTATTTAGGTTTCTTATTTTAGGTTTATTTTATTTTAGTTTGGTTTAGGTTTTTTATTTTATTTTTTTTAGTTTTATTTTTTTATTTTATTTTTGGTTAGGTTTATGTTTTTGGTTTAGGTTTAGTTTTAGTTTAGGTTTTATTTTATTTTATTTTATTTAATTTAGGTTTTTTTATTTCTTTTATTTTTTAGGTTTTTTTAATTTTTTTATTTTAGGTTTTAATTTTTTAGGGTTTAGGGTTTATTTATTTATGGTTTATTTTTTAGGGTTTAGGATTTAGGGTTTTAGGGTTTATTTTAGGGTTTATATTTGGGGTTTAGGGTTTTTTATTTTATTTATGGTTTAGGGTTTATTTATTTATTTTATTTTTATTTTTTTTTTATTATTTTAGGTTTATTTTATTTATTAATTTATTTAGTTTATTTATTTATTTTTATTTTATTTAGGTTTACTTTTATTTTTTATTTAGTTTAGTTTATTTATTTTAGTTTATTTTTAGGTTTAGGTTTAGTTTATTTTTAGTTTAGTTTTTTATTTTTTATTTTAAGTTTAGGTTTAATTTTTATTTTATGTTTAGGTTTAGGTTTATTTTATTTTCTTAGGTTTAGGTTTTAGATTTTATTTTAGGTTTATTTTAGGTATTATTTTTTAGTTTAGGTTTTGGTTTATTTTAGTCTATATATTTATTTAGGGTTTATTTAGGTTTAGGTTTTATTTATTTTAGTTTATTTTAGTTTAGGTTTAGGTTTAATTTATTTTATTTTAGGTATAATTTATTTTAGTTTTAGTTTAGGTTTTATTTTTTATTTATTTTTAGGTTTATTTTGGGTTTAGGTTTTATTTTATTTTATTTTTTTTATTTTAGGTTTATTTTATTTTTAGGTTTAGTTTATTTTTTTTAAGTCTTTTAATTTTAGTTTAGTTTAGGTTTTTTTTATTTTATTTTAGTTTAGTTTTATTTTTATTTTATTTTTTTTTTAGGTTTAGGTTTAGGTTTAGGTTTAGTTTAGGTTTTATTTTATTTTATTTTTTTACTTTATTTTGATTAGGTTTTTTTATTATTTTATTTTTTGGTTTTATTTAGTTTAGGTTTAGTTTTTTAAGGTTTAGCATTTAGTTTTAAGGTTAGGTGAGGGTTTAGGGTTTAGGGTTTAGGGTTTGAAGTTTAGGGCTTAGGGTTTAGGGTTTAGGGTTTAGGGTTTAGGGTTTAGGGTTTACATTTTAGGGGTTAGGGTTTAGGATTTAGGGTTTTAGGGTTTATGGTTTAGAATTTAGGATTTTTAGGGTTTAGGGTTTAGGGTTTAAGGTTTAGGATTTTTAGGGTTAATGATTTAGGGTTTACAGTTTAAGTTTTAGGTCTAGGGTTCAAGTTTTAGTTTAGGGTTTAGGGTTTTTAGTTTTTTTATTAGAGAACAAATTCATATTCAACATTTACTCTTTTTGATTTCATCAAGCAAGTAGCACACAAAATTTTCTAAGACATATGCGACGACATAGATCAAAAATGAGCAAACATATGGCAAAGCAAAAACCCTAGACAATTAGAATTGTCTCTACTATAAAGATAGTTTCAAATAAATCGGATCAATTCTTAGTTCTCGTTCCCATAGAACCACTCGGTCAAGTAGCGGGATCCACCATCATATCTCACTCTCCCTCAGCCACCACCATGACTCTCCTCGCTTCCATAACCTACCACCACCACCACCTCCATATCCACACCCTCAGATCCCCTCCACCCTTTATAATCACTTCCTCCTTTGCCTCCACATTAGATCTAGTGAGCGGTTGACGATGATGTTTATGCCGCCAAGGTTCTGCCAATTTATAGTGTTTAAGCTTAGGTTTAGGTTTAATAGGTTTTAAGGATTAGGTTTATTTTTTAATTTATTTAGTTACTTTAGGTTTAGGTTTGTTTGGGTTTGGGTTTAGGGCTTAGGGTTAAGGGTTTCGGGTTTATGGTTTTAGGGTCTACATGCTTTTAGGGTTTAGGGTTAAGGATTAGGGTTTAGGGTTTAAGGTTTGTAATTTATGGTTTTTTATGGTTTAGAATTTAGGGTTTAGGGTTTAGGGTTTAGGGTTTTGGATTTAGGGTTTAGGGTTTTTTTAAATTAAGTAAACTGGTAGGTTTAGATTTATTAATTTATTTAGTTTAGGGTTTAGGGTTTTTTAGGGTTTAGGGTTTAGGTTTAGTTTGGGGTTTAGGGTTTAGGGTTTTATTTTAGGTTTACTTTTTAGTTTATTTAAGTTTTTTTATTTTTAGTTTAGTTTAGGTTTTTTATTTTATTTTATTTATTTTAATTTTAATTTTTTATTATATACTCTTTTAGGTTTAGGTTTAGGTTTTAGTTTAGGTTTTTATTTTATTTTATTTTATACTTTATTTTGGTTTAGGTTTATTTAGTATTTTTATTTTTGGGTTCTATTTAGTTTTGGTTTTAGGTTTTAGCTTTTAGGGTTTAGGGTTTAAGGTTAGTTGAGGTTTAATATTTAGGTTTAGGGTTTGGGTTTAGGGTTTTAGCTTTAGGGTTTAGGTTTAGGTTTAGGTTTTAGGTTTTTTAGGTTTAGGGTTTAGGGTTTAGGGTTTAGGTTTGGTTTTAGAGTTTAATGTTTAGGGTTTAGGGTTTAGGGTTTAGGGTTTAGGGTTTAGGATTTAGGTCTAGGGTTAGTTTTAGTTTAGGGTTTAGGGTTTTGGTTTTAGAGAACAAATTGATTCAACATTTATTTTTTTGATTTCATCAACCAAGTAACACACTAAGTTTTCTAGACAACAATGGCATAGATAAAAAAATTATTTATAGAGCAAATTAAAACCCTAGATAACTAACTATTTCTAATGTAAAGTTCATAAGTTAGATCAGATGGTATTGTTTAGTTTCTCTAATTTCCATGGAACCACTGCCTCTCAGTGGGATCCACCATCATATCTCGATCTCTCCCTCCACCACCACATTTGTAACTTGTCTTATAACCACCACCTCCAACCACCTCACATCAACCAACTCTAGATACCCCTCTATTTTATTGCCTCGCTTTTTTGCACCTTTGGATCTAGGCGAGACTAGTTGATGATGTTCTGCCATCGTGGTTTTCATTCTTAAGTTTAGGTTTAAGTTTAGGTTTATTAGATTTTACTGTTTAGGTTTATTTTTAAATTTATTTAGTTACTTTAGGTTTAGGTTTAGGGTTTGGGGTTTAGGGTTTAGGGTTTAGGGTTAGGGTTTAGGGTTTAAGGTTCACGGTGTAGGGTTTAAGATTTAGGGTTTTAGGGTTATACTTTTTTTTAGGTTTAGGGTTAGAGGTTTAGGGTTTAGGGTTTAGGTTTAGTTTAGGTTTAGTGTTTAAGTTTTAGGGTTTAGATTTATTTTAGGGTTTTTTAGGGTTTAGGTTTAGTTGAGGTTTAGGGTTTAGGGTTAATTTTAGGGTTTAGGGTTTAAGGTTTAGGTTTAGGCTTTAGGGCTTGGTTTAGGGTTTAGGGTTTGGGTTTAGGGTTTAGGATTTAAGGTTTAGGGTTTTAAATTAAAGTAAAAATTTAGGTTTATAGTTTATTGGATTTATAGTTTTAGGGTTTAAGTTTTAGTTTAGATTAGGTTTTGTTTAGGTTTAGAGTTGATTAGGGTTTAGGGTTTTGGGTTAATTTTATGGTTTAGTGTTTAGGGTTTAGGGTTTTAGATTTAAGGTTTATGGTTTAGGGTTTAGGTTTTAGGTTTAGTTTTTTATTTTATTTAGGTTTTTTTATTTTTAATTTAGTTTGGTTTTATTTTATTTTAGTTTAGTTTTATTTTTTTAATTTATTTTTTCTTTTTAGGTTTAGGTTTAGCTTTAGGTTTAGGTTTAGGTTATATTTTATTTTATTTTTTTTTTATTTAAGGGTTTAGGTTTTTTATTTATTATATTTTTGGTTTTATTTTGTTTAGGTTTAGGTTTTTTTAGCTTTTAGGTTGAGGTTTAGGTTTAGGGTTTGGGGTTAGTTGAGTGTTTGGGGTTTAGATTTTAGGATTTTGGGTTTAGGGTTTAGGGTTTAGGGTTTAGGTTTTACGGTGTAGGGTTTAGGGTTTAGGGTTTTAAAGTTTAGGGTTTAGGGTTTTATCATTTAGGGTTTAGGGTTTAAAGTTTAGGGCTTAAGGTTTTATGTTTTAGGGTTTAGGGTTTAGGGTTTAGGTTTTAAGTCTAGGGTTCACATTTTAGTTTAGGGTTTAGGATTTATGGTTTTTTTTAATAGAGAACAAATTCAAATTCAACATTTATTCTTTTTCATTACCAAGTAACACACCAAGTTTTCATACACAAGGACATAGATAAAAATGAGCATGCATAGAGCTAATCAAAACCCTAGATAACTAGAATCATCTCTCTATAAAGAACAGTTTCATAAAGGGATCGGTCGGCCATTCTTTTTCTCTTATTCCCATTAGAACCACTCACATGTAGTTGGATCCACCATCATATCTCGATCTCCCTCACCACCACAGTTGTAACCTCATCACTTTAATAACCACCATTGCTCACCACCACCTCCATATCCAGCACCTCCGATCCCCTCCACAGGATAATCAGCCTTTCCTTCCTTAGGGATCTAGATTGAGCCTTTGATGGTGGCGTTCACTCTTCAAGGTTATGCCCATTCTTAGGGTTTAGGTTTAGGCTTAGGTTTATTAGGTTTATTTTTTAAGGTTTAGGTTTAGGGTTTAGGGTTTAGAGTTTAAGGTTTAGGGTTTAAGGTTAGGGTTTAAGGTTTAGGATTAAGGGTCTATGCTTTTAGGGTTTAGGGTTTAGAATTAGGGTTTAGGGTTTAAGGTTTAGGATTTAGGATTTTTTAAGGCTTAAGATTTAGGGTTTAGGGTTTAAGGTTGTAGGTTAAGTGTTGTAGGTTTAGGGTTTAGGGTTTAGGGTTAGTTTTATGGTTTAGTGTTTAAGGTTTAGAGCTTTCTTTTTAAATTAAGTAAATCAATAGGTTTAGGTTTATTTAGTTTATTTAGTTTAGGGTTTAGGGTTAAGGGTTGTAGGTTTAGGGTTGTCAGTTTAGGGTTAGTTTTAGGGTTTAGGGTTTAGGATTTAGGGTTTAGGTGGTTTTTTTTTAATTAAGTAAACTGGTAGGTTTAGGTTTATTTAGTTTATTTAATTTATTTTTTATTTATTTTAGTTTATTTTATTTTTATTTTTATTTAGGTTTATTTTCTATTTTTATTTAGTTTAGTTTATTTATTTTAGTTTATTTATTTTAGTTTAGGTTTTATTTTAGTTTATTTTTTATGTTTAGGTTTATGTTTAGGTTTATTTTTAGTTGAGTTTATTTTTATTTTATTTTTTAGGTTTAGTTTTATTTTTATTTTTTTTAGGTTTATTTTTGGTTTTATTTTATTTTTTTAGGTTTGGGTTTAGGCTTTTATTTTAGGTTTATTTTTTATTTATTTTTTTAGTTTAGGTTTTGTTTATTTTAATTTATTTTATTTTATTTTTAGTTTAGGTTTAGGTTTTATTTATTTTAGTTATGTTTATTTTAGTTTAGGTTTAGTTTATTTTATTTTGTTTATTTTATTTTTATTTTAGTTTAGTTTTTTTTAGTTTAGGGTTTAAGTTTTATTTTTTATTTATTTATAGGTTTATTTTTTAGGTTTTGGTTTTTATTTAGTTTTTATTTTATTTTATTTTAGGTTTATTTTATTTTATTTTATGTTTAGTTTTTATTTTATTTAGGTTTTTTATTCTTAGTTTTATTTTATTTTTTAGTTTAGTTTAGGTTTTTGTTTATTTTATTTTAGTTTAATTTAATTAGTTTATTTTATTTTTAGTTTTATAAGTAAGTTTTAGTTCAAATTTTTATTTTATTTTAGACTCGAATCTTCGATGAACTCATTCATCAAGTCGAGTGTTATGTCGTTGATCTCGTGGTCAAAAGTAGAGAAAAGGAAGACCATCTCTTTGACTTGAGTGTAGTTTTTGAACAGTTCAGACAATTTAACCTCAAAATGAACACCACAAGTGTGCATTGAAGTAGCGAGGAAATTCCTTGGGTTTGTGTCACACTAGGGGTGAAATCGATTCGAGAAGATCAAGGCGATATTAGAAATGCCACCCTAAAAGTTTAACTCAACTGATCATTCCAAGGGTGGTTGGCATATCTAGATGCTTTATATCAACCTATCGGAAGATGTCAACCATTCTCGCACTTGTCAAAAGGATGCAAGTTTAAGTGGGATGATAAGTATGAGCATGCCTTGAAAGACATCAAGCATTCCATGATGCGGTAGGTTCTAGCACCTATCCCGGCAAGCGCTCATACTTTACACTACTATTGTGTTAGATGACTCCTTGGTGCTTTGTTGGCCCAAGCCAATGATGAAGGAAGGAAAACACACTTGAGAAGCATTACCAAGCTTTAATCTTTGCATCCCAAAGCTAAACTACATGCTTCCTCATAAGGTGAAATTAATCTCTAGGATCAATCCACTAAAGTAACTTATGACATGGCTAACGCTATCTGGCACGACGGTCCATGATCCTCTCACAGTTTGACATTTCTTATGTATCCCTCTGTGTGGTGAAAGGACAAGTGCTAGTAGATTTCTTAGCAGCACACCCAGTTCTTGTTGACACCCCTCTTAGTGTAGGAATAGTTCTCTTAACACCAAACCGTGATGTGATGAGATTCTCATATCATCTATCCAATCCTTGCACCAACAATGAAGTTGAATATGAGGCTCTGATTGCTAGTTTGGAGTTAGTCGTTACTCTAAGCATCCAGAACATCAACATTTTAGGGGATTCTCAACTAATTATCAACCATTTCACTAGGTCCTATAAGGTTATAGAGTCTAAGCTCCATCACTATCACAAGTACACCATGGAGTTGTTGGCCCAAATCCAAGAGGTTACCATTTATAAGATTCCTCATGGAGAGAATGTCATAGCGTATGCTTTAGCCAATTGCCAATTGACATGTCAGGATGAATCCATATCAATAAAGGTGCAAAATAGACAAGTCTTACCTTTTATTGATATTGAACTCATCAAAAAGCACTCTCTTAAAGAGGAGGTTGCCATTGCCAAGAAGGATGAGGAGTTAGATTGGAGGAAAACATTCATGGATTACCTAAATAAAGGCAAACTACCTCAAGAGAAGTCCCAAGCTCATCAGATGAAGCAAAGAGATCTTTCCTAAGCTCTTGTGGATGGTGTCTTGTACTGGTTATCTTTCGATCATATGTGATTACGTTATTTCAACAAGAATGAAGCTTGTAAGATCATGGCAGTACACTCAAGATTTGTGGAGCCAACCAATCGGTCCAAAATGAAAGCCAAGATCAAGAGGATACTAGGATCGATGATCAAAGATTGCATGGATGCGGCTAGGGAGGCCACCAATGTCAAATACATGGTGTGGTCTACACAACCACCCAACATTCTACATCCATTGGCCTCATGGCCATTCGAGTGTTGGGTTATCGACATAGTGGGTCTGATTGATCCTCCTTCTTCCAAGGTTCATCGGTTCAACTTAGCTGCTACTGACTACTTTTCCAAATGGTCAAAATCAATTTTGCTTAAAAGGGTGATAGCTCAGCATGTGCTCTAGATTTTTAGGAACCATATTGTATATAGGTTCAGAGTTCCTCGATGAATTATATCGATAATGATGCGCATTCAAGAGCATGAGATCAACAACTTTCCGGAGACATAGCATATATTGGAGATATTCTACCATCAACTACGAGGGAAAATGACTTAGCGAAGCCTTCAAGAAAACTCACATCCAAATACTAAAGAGGACACTTTCGACAAAGGAGGCGAGTGGAATGAGTTAGTTGAAGCTTTGTGGGCCTACTGCATCACATATAGAACTCCAACTCAATCTACTCCTTTCTCTTTAGTGTATGGGTCTGAAGTCATTCTACCATTAGAAGTCCAACTCTCATCACTAAGGATAGCTGTGGGTAGCAAGATCACAGCAGAGTAGAATGCCAAGCTGTGGTTAGAAGAGCTTGAAGGTTTGGAGGAGAGATGCCTATGGGCATGCCAAAACCTCAACTTGTACAAAGAAAAAATGATTCAAGCTCACAACAAGTTGGTCCATCCTAGAGATTTTCAAGTAGGAAGGCTTATTTTAGTTCTTAGGAGATCGATTGTTGCCCGTCGAAAGATGAGAGGCAAGTTTGAACCCACTTGGGATGGCCCTTTTACCATTGAGAAGGCTTACTAAGGAGGATCTTATCACCTTATTAATCATAAGGGAGAGCCCAATGCTTCCAATCATGGGCTCTACTTAAAGAAATATTATAAATCATGTTTAAAAATAATTATCATCAATGAAAATTCTATTTCAAATTCAATCTCTTCCATGTTGAAAGTATTCTTTTTTGTGAATCTTCCATAATGTGTTTATGTAGGTGTAAAGAACCTGAGTAGTTTCCTATCCATCATCAACACAACACAAATACAAAGTAAACCAAAATATATAAAATAAACACATTTCTTTATCTTTCGAAGTTGAGAATGCCCCACTCTCACTCACTTGCCTAGTCGACATGCTACCTGCTAGTGTGTCACCCCAATGGTCTTCTGCTTTGGAGGATGTAAGTCTACTTGACTTTCCTTCTTACTTGGCCACACACATAGGGCCTTAGTTTGGTAGGCCTTATTTCATGGCAGTAAGCTACCTCATGTTGGCTTTATTTAAGAGGATGAGTCTCGCTTATGCTTTCTTCTTAGATTAGCCTTCATGCATTGATTGGGTCAAGTATATTTGAGGTTTAGGATAAGTCCCCTAGTGCTCCTTCAGTCTCAAGTCAGTCCTTCCTTGGGGCTCCCCGCTTAGTAGTCGCTATAGGTTAGATAGCATTTATCCTGTTGACGATAGACTATCCTGATGATCAATTCCTCTTGAAAGTTTTAAGGCTACATGCTTTCTTTCATTGATCACTCGCCATGTTGGTTGGTTCTCACTATACATGGATACACCACTCATGATGGATACACCTGTTGGTTGGTTCTCGCACCTTAGGATAGACACTCATGGACATGTAAGCTACACTTTCTCCTTGAATTTGGCCATCGCATCCTATACACCTATAGCTTTCTTTTCGGCTCGATAACACCCCCTAAAGACCTCCCCTTTGGCACTATATTTGGATCACATCCTTTGTGACCCCATTTAGACACTACCTGGTTACGATTGACAGCTTTCCTAGTAACCACTGTGGTTGGAGAATCCATCCCATGGATGTGCATTCTCCTTGGTCCAATAAATCTAAGATAGGTCAAGGTCGACATAACCCCTTCTGGTCCCTCACACCAAATAGGTTCCACACAAAACATATAAACAAAATATATATTCACTTGTGGATTAGGAGGACTCCCCTAGTGGTAATCTTTTCCCAAGCAAAACTATCCCCTATATACTCTGAGTTGATATAAGTCCCCAATGATTCACTCAAGTCACCCTAAGTCGTTTGATTTGTTGTGCTACCAACAAGTCACCCCTGGTTGTTCCCTACTTTAGAAGATGTGCTATGCCTTCTTCCCTAACAAGAAAGGCAACCCTTAGGTTGGCTGGCTAGACTATCTCTTTGGATTTGTAATTCTAAGATAGGACAAGTCCAATATAGGCCATTCTCAGTGGGTCCATTGCACACCAACATGGTCTATAAATTAAATTTATAAAATATGACCGACCTCACATCCCCAATGAATATGTTATAAATTTGAAATCAAACTAAACCAAACAAACCATATCAAATCACATGAAATTAAGATAAAATTAATCCTGGCTATATTTTAGTTGACATAAGTCCCCTATTCATTCACTCAGGTTCAATTTATTTTGCATCCAATAGTCACCCAATGATTGTTCCTCACTTTGAAGATGTTATGCTATGCCTTCTTCCTAGCACAACCATTGCACACCTAAAGGCAACCCCTTAGGTTGGCTAGCTCTACCCCATATGATAGACTATCCTTTAGATTTGTAAACTGAGTAGGTCAAGGAATATATTCTCCTTAAGTTCATCCACACCACGGTCAATACATTAAATTAAACCCATTCTATTTTCTCGGAGTTAAATCACCCTTCCCGTCCCAAATCATATAAACAAGTCAAACAAATCAAATTCAAAACCAACCTCCCTAGTGGAGCCAAATTAAACCAACTCCCCAAAGAGAGTCTAAATCAAAGAAATCCAAACCAAACTCTTATCCATACATCCCCAAACATCTATGAAATCAAACTCAATCCAAATCCCTGGATATTAAACTTCCCTAGTGGAAGGTTCATATACCGACCCCTAGTAGACTTGACCCATATCTCAAAGATATGCCTCCACATCAATTAAAATAAATAAATTAAAGTTGATTGATCTTAATCCCTGGTGGATTATAGATTCTTATCCCAAGGATCTTCTTTCAAATCATATAATCAAATCAAATTCAACCATTATCACCAAGAAGATTTTCTTCTTCTATGCCCTCGACATAGACCCTCACATGTCATGTATGTGTGTGTGATCCCCAACATATCTCCCTCCATGTCCTTGACATGGAATTCTCATCAAATCTTATTTCTTCTTTTATGCACACCTTTAATACTTCAACCAAAAGCCTAACAATGTATTGATTCAAAGTACATCATCTTAACATTGTAATCAACATTTTATGATTTGTGATGGTGCAAGTGCAAACTAACTATACAATATCATGCTAAACATATTATAGTGTGAATTAACACACTATATTATATTATAATATATGATGTTATATTATAATTTGCTATAATATAATATATTGTCTAACATTACACCTCATTAAAATCACTTAAAAGGAACAAATAACAAAATTTTCTCAAAATATGAATAATGTTCATTTTGATGTAAAATTATTATTTTTCTATTAGAAATGGTACAAAATAGCATAATTTTGGTGTGCTTCTTGGTGTGAGCCATGAATTTGGCCAAATTCTTCCATCTCAACCTTCAAATTAACATTTTTGTGAGTTTTGACCCAATGTATTATAAAAAGTAAAACATACTAAAATGTACAATAACATTTAGTAACACACCACCACATTCATATATGTAAAGTTATATTGTTATGTACATTATATTTTAATATGCTTTCATATAATATATTATCTTACATTACACCTTAAAATGAATCACTTTAAGCAAAAAAATTTATAAAATTTGGTTGAAAATGAACATTTATTTTGGATGCAAAATTCCATTCTTTTGATTAAATGACACACCATAGCACACCCCCAATGATGTTCCCTAAAGCTTACCTTAAATTTGGCCAAATCCCATCATCTCAGCCTATAAATCAATATTTTTTTGAATTATACTAGTACAAACTCTACTACATCATACTATAACAAACTAAAATATGCTAAAAAATAAGTAGTAATAAATAATATGTTATATGCATGATACTATATTATATACATTATAAATATATAATATATTATATTATATTATATTGCATATCACATCATAAGGGATTCCTTAAGATAAAAAAAAATAAAAAATTATTAGTCTAAACAATAAAAAAACTATATATTTTATATATCACTTACATATTTTAAATTGAATAATATATTATGATGCCATGCTTTACCTATTATGAATTTGGCCAAATTCCACCATTTTAAAGTCTAAATCAACATTTTTATAAATAATGCTAGTGTAGGCTTGACTGCATGATTATAAAATACTAAAAGAATTTAAAATGCCCAGAATAATATATTATGATATATGATGTTATACTATGCTACAACATATAATATTTATTTTGAACATAAAATCTTACTTTTATAGACTATAAGTGGATAGCACCTTTGGTACTACAACCTAATTCCCACTTCAAATTTAATAAATTTCATCATCATCGATTTATTAAATCAATATTTTTATGATTTATATTAATATAGACTATAGGGCATAATACCATAATATGCAAAAACATTTCAAAACATCTTATAATATCCAAAAACACATCACAACATGCTCAAAACATGATGCTACATTATACTATAATATGGTATTATAATATGATTTAGGTTAGGGTTTAGGTATTCAAATCTTTAATAGTCAAGGAAAGTCTCTTTGAAGACATTTTCTTTAGCCACTTACTTAGGATTAGGTCATTCTTTAGATCTACTCCTAATGACATCTTTATTCAAGGTTTAGGGTTTAGGATTTATGGCTAGGGTTTAAGGTTAGTTTAGAATTTAGGGTTTAGGGTTAGTCTAGGGTTTAGGGTTTAGGGTTTAGGTTTCTTGGTTTTAAGGTTTATGGTTTATAATTTTAGGGTTTAGGATTTAAGGTTTAGGGTTTTAGGGGTTAGGTTTAGGGTTTAGGGTTTAGGGTTTAGGGATTAGGGTTTAGGGTTTAAGGTTTAAGGTTTAATATTTAGGGTTTAATTTTTAGGGTTTAGGATTTTTAATGTTTAGGATTTAGAGTTTAGGGTTTAGGGTTTAGGGTTTTGGTTTTAGGTTTAGGGTTTAAGATTTAGTTTAGGGTTTATGGTTTAATGTTTTTTTAATAGAGAACAAATTCATATTCAACATTTCTTCTTTTCAATTTGATCAACCAAGTTGCACGCCAAGTTTTCTAATACACAAGCATTGACATAGATCAAAAATGACCACCCATAGAGCAAATCAAAAACCCTAAATAAGTAGAACCATCTTTACTATAAAGACACAATACCATAAGCAGCAGATCAAATCGATCATTCTTCATTTTCTCCAATCCCATCAGAACCACCACCGCCTCTTGAGTAGCGGGATCCACAATCGTATCCCTAATCTCTCCCTCCGCCACCACCACGGCTATAACCTACATCGATTCTTCCGCCACCATAACCACCACTACTCTGACCACCACCTCCATATCCACTAGCATCTCCAGATCCTCTACCACCACTACAATAACCATTGCCTCCACCTTCACCTCCACTGCCAAATCTACGCTGATCTTGGTTGACGATGATGTTCCTACCGTCAAGGTTCTATCCATTGTTAGGGTTTAGGTTTATTAGGTTTTAGGGTTTAAATTTATTTTTTAATTTATTTAGTTTTTTTAAGTTTAGGTTTAGGTTTAGGGTTAGGGTTTATTATTTAGGATTTAAGGTTTATGGTTTAGCGTTTTAGGGTTTATGCTTTTAAGGTATAGGATTTAGGGTTAAAGTTTAGAGTTTAGGGTTTTAGGGTTTAGGGTTTAGGTTTTAGGGTTGCAGGTTTAGGACTTAGGGTTTGTTTTCTTGTTTAGGGTTTAGGGTTTAGGGTTTAGGATTTAGGGTTTATCTTTTATGGTTTAGGGTTTAGGTTTTTTAAAATTTGTAGGTTTAGGTTTATTTAGTTTATTTAGATTATTTTTTATTTATTTTAGTTTACTTTATTTATTTTTATTTAGGTTTATTTTTTATTTTTATTTAGTTTAGTTTATTTATTTTAGGTTTATTTATTTTAGTTTAAGATTTTTATTTTAGTTTATTTTTTATGTTTAGGTTTACATTTATGCATATTTTTTAGTTTAGTTGTATTTTTATTTTAATTTTAGGTTTAGGTTTTATTTTTTATTTTTAGGTTTAGGTTTAGGTTTTTATTTTTTTATTTTTTAGGTTTAGGTTTTAGGTTTTTATTTTAGTTTTATTTTTTTGTTTATTTTATTTTATTTATGTTAGGGTTTAGGTTTAGCTTATTTTAAGTTTAGGTTTAGGTTTTATTTATTTTATTTTAGTTTAGGTTTAGGTTTATTTTATTTTAGATTAATTTTTTTTTAATTTATGGTTTAGGTTTTAGTTTTTATTTATTTTTAGGTTTATTTTTTTGGTTTAGTGTTTGTTTAGTTTTCATTTTATGTTAATTTAGTTTTATTTTATTTTTATTTTACGTTTAATTTTTATTTTATGTAGGTTTTTTATTTTTAGGTTTATTTTATTTTATAAATTAGTTTAGGTTTTTATTTATTTTAATTTAGTTTAGTTTTTTATTTTTTTATTTTTTTTTACATTTAGGTTTAGTTTTAAGTTTTACTTTAGGTTTTTATTTTATTTTATTTTTTATTTTATTTTGGTTTTGGCTTATTTATTTATTTTATTTTTATGTTTTATTTTGTTTAGGTTTAGCTTTTAAGTTCTTAGGTTTTAGGGTTTAGTGTTTAATGTTTAGGATTTGGGGTTTTAAGGTGGGTTTAGGTTTTAGTTTTAGATTTAGGTTTAGGTTTTAGGGTTTAGAGGTTTAGGGTTTAGGCTCAGTAGGTTTAGGGTTGGGTTTAGGGTTTAGGTTTAGGGATTATGGTTTAAGTTAGGGTTAGGTTTTGGGTTTTAGGTTTAGGTTTAGGTTTAGGTTGTTTTAGGTTTGGGTTGGTTTTTTTTTTTAATTAAGTAAACCCAGGTTTAGGTTTATTTAGTTTATTTCATTTATATTTATTTATTTTAGTTTAATTTGTTTTCTTATTTTTATTTAAGTTTATTTTATTTTTTTTTAGTTTAGTTTAACTATTTAACATTTATTTATTTTATTTAGGTTTTTTATTTTAGTTAATTTTTTTTAGGTTTAGGTTTAGTTTTATTTTTAGTTTATTTTATTTTTATTTTATTTTTTTTTAGGTTTATTTTTTTATTTAGGTTTAGGTTTAGGTTTTTATTTTTTTTATTTTTTAGGTTTAGTTTAGGTTTTATTTAGGTTTATTTTTAGTTTTATTTAGTTTAGTTTAGTTTATTTTAGTTTTTTTTTTTATTAGTTTAGTTTAGGTTTATTTATTTAGTTTTATTTTATTTTAGTTTATTTAGTTTTAGTTTAGAGTTTATTTTATTTTATTTTAGTTTTAGGTTTTTTTTTAATTTAGGGTTTAAGTATTTTATTTTTTATTTTTTTAGGTTTAGATTTATATTTATTTTATTTTATTTTATTTTAAGTTTATTTTATTTTTATTTTTAGGTTTAGTTTTTATTTTATTTAAGTTTTTTAACTTTAGTTTAGGTTTTTTATTTTTATTTTATTTTATTTTATTTTTTTTATATATTTTTTTTTAGGTTTTAGGTTTTAGTTTAGGTTTATTTTATTTTATTTTATTTTATTATTTTGGTTTATATTTTATATTTATTTTTTTAATTTTATTTAGTTTAGTTTAGGTTTTAGCTTTTTTTAGGTTTAGGGTTTAGGTCATTTGAGGGTTTGGATTGGGTTTTTTAGGTTTAGGTTTAGGTTGGGTTTAGGGTTTGGTTATTTTAGGTTTAGGGTGATTAGGATTTGGGGTTTAGAGATTTTAGGGTTTAGGTTTAGGGTTTAGGTTTAGGTTTTAGGTTTGGGGGTTATTTTGGGGTTTAGGGTTTATTTTTTTTAGAGAACAAATTCATATTCAACATTTTTTCTTTGATTTCATAAACCAAGTAACACACCAAGTTTCTAAGACATAAGTTACATAGATAAAATGAGAACGATAGAGAAAATAAAAATAGATCTAGAAACATTTCTATAAACATGCCCATGGAGATCAGCTTTCTTTCCTCTAGTTCTATCAAAATAACCCCACCTCTAGTAGGATCTCATCATATCCTGATCTCTCCCTCCGCCACCACCACTGCTATATCCTCCATCACTCCTCCAGCCTCCATAACCCCCACCGCTTTGACCACCACCTCCATATCCACCAACACCTCAGATCCCCCACCACCACTGATAATTCGCCTTTCATCCATTCGATCTAGACCGAGCTTGATGATGATGTTTATCAAGGTTCCCATTCTTAGTGTTTAGGTTTTTAGTTTATTAGGTTTTTAGGTTTAGATTTATTTTTTATTTATTTTGTTTAGTTTAGGTTTATTCAGTTTTAGGGTTTGGGGTTTTGGGGTTAGGGTTTAGGTTTAGGGTTTAGGGTTTATAGGGTTTAGGCTTAGGGTTTAGGGTGATTGTTTATGCTTAGGGTTTAAGTTTATTTATTAGGGTTTAGGTTTATTTTAGGTTTATGTTTTTTAGGGTTTAGAGTTTATTTAGGTTTTAGGTATAGGTTTTAGGTTTTAGTTGGTTTATTTTGGTTTTTCTTTTATAGAACAAATTGATTCTTATTTTTTAATTTCAACCAAGTAACACACCAAGTTTTCTAAGATACAAGTGGACATAGATAAAATGAGCATGCATAGAGTTAGCCTAGATAACTAGAGTGGTCTCTATGTGACATAGTTTCAGGGCAGATACCATCCTTTAGTTTCTTTCATTAACCAGGCCTCAGTAGTGGATACCATCATGTTGATCTCTCCCTCTATAGCCACCATGGCTATAACCTCTTTGTCAGTATAACCACCACTAGACCATCACCTCCATTTACAACCCAGATCCCCACCACCGGGATAACCTTGCTCTTTGCCTAGCTAGACTGGCCTAAGATGTTTTAGGGTGGTTTTATTCTTAGGGTTTAGGTTTTTTTTTTTTTTGTTTTTTTTTATTCTTAGGTTTAGGTTTAAGTTTAGGTTAGATTTTAGGGTTTAGTTTACTTTTTTATTTATTTAAGTTTTAGGTTTAGGTTTTATTATTTGGGTTATTTTAGGTATTTTATTTAGATTTATTTAGTTATTTATTTATTTAGGGTTTATTTAGGTTTATTTTATTTTTATTTAGTTTATTTTAGCTTAGTTTAGGTTTATTTTATTTTGTTTATTTTAGGTTTAGGTTTTTTTTTAGTTTAGTGTTTAGGTTTTATTTTTATTTATTTAAGTTTATTTTTATGTTTAGGTTTTATTTTTATTTTTTATTTTATTTTATTTTAGGTTTGTTTATTTTATTTTACATTTAGTTTTATTTTATTTAGGTTTTATTTAGTTTATTTTATTTATTTTATTAGTTTAGTTTTATTATTTATTTTATTTATTATTTTTTATTTTGTTTTATTTATTTTAGGTTTAGGTTTAGTTTAGTTTAGGTTTTTTATTTTTTTATTTTTATTTTATTTTATTTTAGGTTTAGGTTTTTTATTTATTTATTTTAGGTTATTTTAGGTTATTTAGGTTTTTTTTTAGGGTTTATGTTAGATTTGGGGTTAGGGCCATTTTTTAGTTAGTTATTTATTTATTTGTGTTTAGTTCATTATTTTAGGTAGAGTTTTCTTTAGTTTAGGGTTCATTAGTTATTTTAGGGTTTGTGGTTTCTGTTATTTATTGATTTGTTATTTGGTTATTTAATTTATTCTATTATTTATTTTGATTTTATTTTATTTTTTAATTTTCTTCCCAGAGGTTAAAATAGGTTCCAAAGATTGAGATGAAGTGTCTAGCTAGAGTTCAGTATGAGAGACTATGAGCTAAGCTGCTTGCCACCTCCATCCTCACCATCATCATACCACCACCACTGACCATTTCCACCTCAAGACCACCAAAGCTATTCATATCCATTGCCATGTAGCTACTTTCCACCTACTCTAGATAGATTGAATAAGCCATATTCATTCAAGAGGGAGGTAGTTAGGAAATTCTTTAAGAATCTCTTAAAGAAACTTGACTCTAATTGTGAGCCTGAGTGGGCAAGAGCGATGATCCTAGCTATTTCACCTACCATCGCATGTTAGGCCATGTCTTAGAGGATTGTATCACTTTTAAGGCCAAGCTTGGGCTTTTACAAGTTGAGAGCCATATTTATTCCTAAGGAATACTTATTAGAACAACCATCTAGTTATGTTAGAGTAATCCTTGGGGATGCTTGAGATCCTCTTAAGACCAAAGAAAGTTAGTATATCTCCCTATCCCAAGCCTCTAAGAAGATCATTTATAAGATCAAGAAGCTTTCCTTGGAGGTGCCTGAAGTAGCTCAAACCTCCAACACCAAGGAAAGTTTAGTAGTTGCAAAGGATAACTCAAGGAAGGTGATAGCCCAACAGTAATAGCAGCTCACCATACTTGCGATAGTCAAGTAACACCATCCAGTCCAACACTCCTCCACCGTGCATCTACCACCTCTTACGCTAGCTCCTCTTCTATCAGGAGTTGTATCTTGGATAAGGGCACTAAATCCCTTACCGCTTACTTGATTTCTATCATGTACCTCCACCCAAAATGAATTAATGAAGAAAGCGATCTAAATATTGTACTGATGCTCTTGATTTTATTCCTATTAAGAGCTCCAGTCTAAAATAATAGCTCTAGTAGTTTCGATCCTTTCCTTTTTGATTCAGAGTTAGACTATCCTTCTCTTGCTCGAGAAGCTTGGTCGGAAGTTAGATTTGATTGAAGTCTTACCTTTGGTGCTTGGGAAGCTTGGGAGATGATTTATTCTTGCTTGATGAGGCCTAGAGAAGGTGTGTGCAAAGTTAATATGAGTTTGATGGATAAATGTGGAAGTTTGATCCAAAATGGGAGTGTCCTATTGTGGGACAGACATGAATGGCATTTTTGATCAGGATTGGAAGATTAGGAATGGCTCTAGCTCATCTTGGGTAGGCTAGGAAGTTTTGTGTGTTTGAGTGGAAAATGAGGGGTGTATACCCCTTCATCTTGATCGATGGTGATGGGGTTTGGCTTCTAGTGGTCATCCAACCATCTCAAGGTCATGGGTGGCAGGAGGAGGTGAGTTGCTGGCTTGGTTGGTTGAAGGTGCGAGGTGGTCCATGGAGGAATCATGGGTGTCCTATGGGTTTCAAATGCTTAAAAGGGGAGGGTTATGTGATTTCACCTCCCATGGGTCATGACCGACCCAACCTTTCCTGGGTCGCTGTGTCCTAGGTGCCTAGCTTGACCATTGGGAGAGTACCAAGTGGCTAAGGAATGGAAATGACCACTTACATGGGTGATTTGTCTTATGTGATTCCCTTGACCCAAGGGTAGAATTATCGTTTGGCATTGGATTTGATTTGGGCAGATTTGAAATGAGCCAAAAGTGGTTAGCCAAAATTTCAAGTCAATTGGAGTTGATTTGTTAGTTTAGCTCAATTTGACTCATTTAGGTCAAATTGGGTTGGGTCAAGTTTTACCAATTAGTCAAATTGGTCAAACCAAGGGTTGGGAAGTTCATATGATCATTTGGGATGTTTTGGTTCAATTGGTTTGATTTATTTTGGCTTAGATTTGATTTTGGCTCATTTGAAATCATTTAGGTCAAATGGGTTAAGTTGACCAATTTGACCAAATTGGCCAAATTGGCTTGGGGTGGGTGTTGGTTTGGGTTTAGTCGACCAATTGAAGATGATTGTAGGATCTGGTTTCAATAAATTTGGATTTGGTTTGATTTAGGCTAACTTGAACCTTTTAGGTCAATTTGGGCTAAAGGAATTCAATTAGGTCCAATCAAAGCTTTGGTCAAGTTCAACAATCAATTTGGAATGAACTTGTGCCATTGGTTGCAATCAATTTGGTTTATATTTTGATTTGACCCAATTTGATCTTTTAGGTCAATTTAGGTCAATTTAGGTCAGCTTGGGTCAAGAGGGCCAATTGGGTTTGGTTTGACTCAATTGAAAGTTAAGTCATATTCAAATATTGATTTTCATTTGATATGAATCATTGGTTTCAAGGATTTGGCTTAGTTATAATTTAGCTTGTTTAAGTTCATATGGGTTAATGGGTTGACTTGGTCAAATGACCAAGTTGACTTGGTTTGACCTAATTTTTGATAATTGATCAACCTAGGGTGATCAACATTCATGATGGGAGGTTTTTGATGGGCTTGGTTCAATCCAATTTGGGTAGAATTAGAACTTGGCTCAAATAGGTCAAATTGGCCACTTTGGGTCAAGTGGAATAATTGGGTTTAGTTGGCTTGATTTTGGGTTGTGTTTGATTTAGAGTTTATATATGGATTTGGGATTGATATATAAATTCAATTGGTTTGTTCAAATAGGTTTTGGTTCATTTGAACATTTCAGTCAAAAGGGTTAAGTTGGGTTTGACTTGGGTGGATTTTGGTTTGGCTTGATGATTGTAGATTTCATTTCTATTTGTGAATATGATTGAAGGTATGATTGATTCATGTGAAAATCAATTGAATTTGGGTTTTGGAATGAAGGAATTTGGCTAAGTCCATGGAGTTAGAGTTTGGATTTTGATTTGGTTTGAATTAGTTTTGATGATTTAAATGTATATTTTATTTAAATTTGTGAAGATGATTAAAATATGATTGATTGTGAGAAAATCAATTGAGTTTGAATTGATTTGGATTATGA
This sequence comes from Cymbidium sinense, assembly GCA_021442155.1. Lineage (NCBI taxonomy): Eukaryota > Viridiplantae > Streptophyta > Magnoliopsida > Asparagales > Orchidaceae > Cymbidium > Cymbidium sinense. The sequence continues at coordinate 58,331 of JAKCPB010000741.1, read as the reverse complement.
TTTGGCTAAATCCATGGGATAGGTCATATGGCTTAGAAGGGTTTTGATTTAATTTGATTTAGTTTGATTTAGTTTTGATCATTTGAATATAGATTTGATTTATATTTAGGAAGATGATTGAAGATATGAATTATATGAGAAAATCAATTGATTTTGGATTGATTTGGATTAAGATTTGGCTAAGTCCATGGGATAGGTCATATGGCTTAGAAGGGTTTCTAGTTTGGATTTGATCACGGGTTTCAATCATTTGGTTTTGGAATTTGGCTTGGATTTGGATTTGAATTTGATGTTTGAATTGAACTTGAGGTTTGGTTTGAGAAGGTGAACATGGATTGGATTTGGGTTGTAGGGTAGGTGGATTATCCTAATCCCTAAGGCATAACCTAATCCTATGGTTAACCCTTCTAAGTCTTTAGGCTTAGGTTAAGTGCTTAACTAATTGTTAGAAGTGTCTTATGATTAGGGAAATCTTAGTGTCTAGAAGACTCCTAAGTCTAAGATGGGAAGATTGAATCCGCACTCCAAAAGTGAGGTCAACAGGCCTTAGGCTCCATAGTGTTGCCCTTGGATATAGATGATTGGAAGATCGAAGCCAAGTTTCACATTATAGACTCGGATACATCTTTCAACACTTTGCTTAGGAGACCATGGATACATGAGATTAACATAGTTCCATCCTCTCTACATCAGTTTATATGAGGATGCGGCTTGCTACTTCCCTCAAAATTAACAAGTCTATTCTCAAAAACTTAGCAAAATTTTAAAAAAAAAAAAGAAAAAAAAAAAGAGAAAGAGAAAAGGAAAGAGAAAAATAAAAAGAAAAGAAAAGAGAAACTGAAAAAGAAAATAAAAGGGAGCAGAAATAGACTTGGAGGAGGAAGTGGAGCCTGACATTAAATTCCACCCATAGTTTGTTACTGCATTCGAACATATAGGTAGGATGACTTAACCTCCACCAGGTAGAGGAAGAGGCTAGTTCCGAGGCAGTCCCAGGGGTAAAAAACCTCATTATTTGCACCTACTAGAAGATATGTCCCAACTACTCAGAGTATACTTGCTATCCATATAGACTTAAAATCTAGTTCATAGGATGAGCCTTATATGATTAGCACACCAACCAGCTCTTCTTAGCAGTAGATTCCCTTGGAGGTGACACTTGAGCCAGATTGTAATGAGGACCGGTCTCCAAAGCAAAGCATAAGTGTATCCATGCCTATATGTGAAACAATTAGGCATGAGTTGGGAAACTTAGCTCTAACCCTACTTTCCTCTTAAAAAGCTGAGGGTTTGGTAGTTAAGGAAGCCCCTAAGTCATCCATAGGTGTGAAGACCCAGAGGTTCTTTCTGGGAGCATCATCCTCAAGTTAAGAAGTTGATGTAGAACTTGAGGATGATTCATATAAAGATTTAATAAAATTACCTTTTGATTGGTACTTGCCTTGTTTTGGTCAAAGCATAGGTCAGACTACTTTGAAAGAAAATGGAAGAACAAATGCAAAAGCTCTCCATCAATATCGGGACTAAGATTTGGTACAGTGGGTATAGTTGATGATGATAATTACTGCTTAGTCATCACCAATCATTTGGAATCTGATAGGTTCCTTTCAAATCATATTAACTCATATGAGGAGCTGTGGTTATAAACTTTAATGATCTAAATGATTTTAAAGTCAAAGATGCACCTTCAATCAAGTCAACCATCAATGAGCTCAAGAAAATAAACATAGGAACTGAAGAAGATCAACGCCCAACATACATCAGTTCTTTGTTGAATGAAATTGAAACTAATGACTTTGTTATTATTGAGTTTAAGACTACTTTGCATGGAGTTATGAAGAGATGCCTGGATTGGCTCCTGACATAGCAGTCCATAAACTAGCAATAGAGCCTACTGCTAACCTTATCAAGCAAGCTTCTAGATGCATGCGATTAGACATAGAACAATAGGTTATTTACAAAGCCAAGAAACTGATCAATGCTGGCTTCATCCGTGAAGAAAAACATCTTAGATGGTTAGCCAACATCATCCTTTAAGAAAAGAATGGCCAAATTCACATATGCACCTATTTTAGTGATTTAAATAAGGCATGTCCAAAAGATGAATTCCACTACCAATCCTAGAGCTGATGGTGAACATTGCCTCATCTCATGTAGTCCTCTGTTTCATGGATGGCTCATCTGGATATAACCAAATAAAGATGGCCCGAAGATGAAAGAAACACTACTTTAGAACCTCAAAAAATCTATTATTATAAGGTCATGCCTTTCCTTAAAATATTGCTATATACCAGCTATGACTGAATCTTTGACATACTCATTCATCATCAAGTCAATGTATGTCGATGATCTCATGGTCAAAAGTAGAAAAGGAAGACCATCTCTTTGACTTGAGAGTAGTTTTTGAACAGCTCAAATGAAATTCTTGGGTTTCTATTCCACATTAAGAAATCAAAATAGATCTAGAGAAGATCAAGGAGATATTAAAACTGCCACCACCTAAAAGTTTAACTTAACTAAGATCACTCCAAGGGAGGTTGGAGTATCTCAGACACTTTATATCATCCTATCAAAAAGATGTCAGCCATTCTCGGCACTTGTCAAAAAGGCCACTAAGTTTAAGTGGGATGATAAGTGTGAGCATGCCTTTGAAGACATCAAACATTACTTGATGACATCACAGGTTCTAGTAGCCCCCATCCTGTGCAAGTCGCTCATACTTTACACTGCTGCATTAGATGACTCCCTTGGTACTTTGTTGGCCCAAGCCAATGATAAAAGAAAGGAAAACACACTCTACTACCTCAACCATCATCTAATTCCTGCTAAGGATAATTATCCATCCATTGAGAAGCATTGCCTATCCAAAAGCTATAACACTACATGCTTCCTTATCATGTGAACTTAATCTCTAGGATCAATCCACTATAGAATCTCATGACATGGTCAATGTTATACGGACTTTGGCATGATGGTCCATGATCCTCTTACAATTTGACATTATCTTTGTTCCCTTCATGAGTTGAAAGGACAAGCTAGTTGATTTTAGCACCCACTTCGCCGACTTGCTTATGATGATCTCCTCGATGAATAAATCATAAACTTATGGGATACTAGCATTCGCTATTAGAAGATGTACTTTGATGGAGCGGCTTCCTCTCAAAGAGGAGAAGAACCATAATCTACTATTCCGGAAAGGGGTAGAATAGTTCTATTAACTCGACGCGATGTGATGAGATTCTCATATCATCTGTCCAATCCTTGCACCAAAAATGAAGCTGAATATGAGGCTTTGATTGCATGTCTGGAGTTAGCCATTATTCTAAGCATCCATAGCATAAACATCTTTGAGGATTCAAAGGTAGTTATCAACCAAATCACTGGGTCTTATAAGGTTATGAAGCCTAAGCTCCATCTCCACCATAAGTACACCATAGAGTTGTTGGTCCAAATCCCAGAGGTTACCATTTATAAGATTCCTCGAGGAGAGAACATCATCATATGCTTTAGTAGCTTGCCAAGGAGTTGGCATGTCCAGAGGATGAGTCCATATCAATAAAGGTCCAAAATAAATAAGTCTTATCCCTTATTAATATTGAACTCATAAAAAAAGTACTCTCTTGAAGGGGAGGTTGCCATTACCAAGAAGGATGAGGAGTTAGATTGGAGGCAACCATTTATGGATTACATAAATAAAAGAAAATTACCTCAAGGGAAGTCCCAAGCCCATCAGATAAAGAAGAGAGCACTTTCCTTTACTCTAGTGGATGGTGTCTTGTACTAATGGTCTTTTAATCATATGTGGTTACATTGTTTAGACAAGAACGAAGCTTGTAAGATCATGACCGAGGTACACTTAAGATTATGTGGAGCCAACCAATCCGATATGAAGATGAAAGCCAATATCAAGAAACTAGATACTACTGGACGTCGATAATCAAAGATTGCATGGATACGACTAGGCAATGCCCCCAATGTTAAATATATGGTGTGGTCCTACACCAACCACCCAACATTCTACATCTTACATTGGCCTCATGGCCATTCGAGTGTCGGGGTACAGACATAGTATGTATGATTAATCCTCCTTCTTCCAAGGGTCATTAGTTCATCTTAGCTGCTACTGAGTATTTTTGCAAATGGGTGAAGAAGATTTCGCTCAGAGAGGTCATAGCTCAGCATGTGTTCTAAATTTTTTGGAACCATATCGTATATAGGTTTGAAGTGCCTCGACTAAGTATATATGATAATGGTATGCATTCAAGAGCACTCAAAATCATCAACTTTGAGACACATACATATTGGAGATATTCTATCATCAACTAGAGGGAAAATGGCTTAGCAAGCCTTCAACAAAACTCTCATCCAAATAGAAGAAGACACTCAACAATAATAAGTGATAATGGCATGAGCAAGTTGAAGCCTTGTGGGCCTACCACCACATAAAGAACTCCAACTCCCTACTCCTTAGTGTATGGGTCCAAGCTTCTACCATTAGAAGTCCAACTCCCATCACTAACGATAGTTGTGGGTAGCAAGATCATAACAACATAATGCCAAGTTGTTAGAAGAGCTCAATGTTTGGAGGAGAGAGACTATGGCATGAAAAAACCTTGAGTTGTACAAAGCTAAAATAATTCAATCTCATAAGAAGTTGGTCCATCCTAGAGCTTTTCAAGTAGGAGAGCTTATTTTAGTTCTAAGGAGATTGATTGTTGCTCATCGTAAGATGTGAGGCAAGTTTGAACCCACTTGAGAAGGCCCTTTTACCTTCTTACCAAGGAGGATCTTATCAACTTATTAATCATAAGGGAGAGTGCTCAGTTCTTCTAATCAACAGGTTCTACTTAAAGAAATATTATAAATCATGTTTGAAAATAATTATCATTAATGAAAATTCCATTTCGAATTCAATCTCTTCCATGTTGAAAGTAGTCTTCTTTGTGAATCCACCATGATATGTTTAGGGTATGTGTAAGGAGCTTGAGCGACGTCCTATCCTTCATTGACACAACACAAACATAAAATACACACAAACATATAAAATAAACACATATCTTTTATCTACTACTCAGTTGAGATAATAACGCCCAATGGTCTCACTCAATAGTTGCTCTAGGTGGTGACGTCTTACTGCTAGTGTCACCCATGGTCTTCTTCTTTGGAGGATGTAAGTATACTATGCTTTCCTTCTTTACTTGGCCCTTTACTGACATGCGCTTGTTAGTTTGGTAGGCCTTGGCTAGCTACCTCATGTTTTAATTAAGAGGATGTGAGTCTATGCTTTCTTCTTGGATTAGCCTTTGTGCCTTGATTGGGTTAAGTATATTTGAGGTTATGATAAGTCCCCTAGTAGCTCCTTCCCTCCCTCTTCAAGTCTAGGTCCGGTCCTTCCTCGGGCTAGGTGTAATAATTATAGGTCGGATAACATCTGTCTCCGATGATAAACTATCGATGATTAGTTTCACTTGAAAAGTTGTAAGCCTACATTCTTTCTTTTTGATCATCGACGACTGGTACCTTATGTTGGTTGGTTCTCACTATGCTAATGGATACACCACTCATGCACCTTAGGTTGGTTGGTTCTCTTAGGATACACCACTCATGGAAGATGTAAGTACCTTGCTCCTTGAGTTGGCTAGCATACACATATAAGCTCTCTTTTGAGTGCTGATAATGCCCAGCGCACCTCCATATGGGAACTATATTTGGATCACATCCTTTGTGACCATTTAGACACTACCGTTATAAGATTAGATAATTTCCCTTTCTAATAATGTGGTTGGAGAATCAACCCTATGGATGTGCAGATTCTTCTTTGGTCTAGTAAATTTGAGATAGGACAAGGTTGACATAGCCCCTTCTCAATGTGGTCCCTCACACACAAACAGGGTCCACGTAAACATATAAAGAAAATATATATTCACTTATGGATTAGGAGGACACCCCTAGCGATACCTTTTCTCAAGAAGGCATACTATCTTTAGAGCAGTGTCAGCAAAACTCCCTATAAGAATCTCCTGACTACTCTTGAGTTGATATAAGTCCCAGACATTCACTTAGTCACTAAGTTAAGTTTGATTTGTTTGCTTCAATAGGTCACCCCAATGATTGTTCCTGCTTTAGAAAATGTAAGTCTGCCTTCTTCCCAACACATTGCACCGAAAGGCAACCCCTTAGGTTGGCTAGCTCTACCCCATGACGGTAGAAAATCCATTTGGATTTATGCGAGATAGGACAAGTCGATATAGCCTTCTCGTGGAGTCCATCGCACGACATAGTTAAATTATCAAATTTGGTGATCTCACATCCCAGTGGATATGCCCTCAATTCAAATCAAACTAAACCAAACAAACCATATCAAATCACATGAAATTAAGATAAAATTAACTTCGACTACTTTTGAGTTGACATAAGTCCCCGGCATTCACTTTCGATTAGTTTCTAGGTTGATTTGTTGTGCATCCAACAAGTCAACCTGGTTCCTCACTTTGGAAGATGTAAGTCTATGCCTTCTTCTTAACCTGTTGCACAGGAAACCCCTTAGGTTGGCTAGCTACTTAGTATAGACTATCCCTTTGGATTTGTAAATCTAAGGTAGTTCAAGGCGATATAGCCCCTTGTGGGTCCATCATACAGAGTCCATACATTAACTTCAGATTAAATTAAACCCAATCGATTTTCCTCGTGGAGTTAAAACTCACCCTTCTCCCCTAATGGAAATCATATAAATAGTCAAGCAAACAAATCAAATTTAGAACCAATCCTTAGTGGAGCCAAATTAAACCAACTCCCCAACGAGTCTAAATCAAAGAAATCCAACTCAAATTCCTTTGCAGATACTTCTCCAAAAAATCTATAAATCAAATCAAATCTAATCCCAATGGATAGCTTGAACTTGCTTCCCTAGTGGAAGGTTCATATACCTGATCCCTAGCAGACTCGAGCCCATATCTCTAGCAGATATGCCTCCACATCAATTTAAACAAAATAAATTAAAAGTTGATTCTATCTTAATCTCCAATGGATTATAGATTCTTATCCCAATGGATCTCCTTTCACAAATTATAATCAAATCTCAAATTCAAACCTTATCCAGATTTTCTTCTTCTATGGCCTCACATAGACCCACACATGTCATGTCCAATGCGTGTGATCCCTAGTGGATCTCCCTCCATGTCCTTGGCATGGAATTCTCATCAAATCTTATTTCTTATTTTATGCACACTTTTAATACTTCAACCAAAGCTAACAATGTATTCTTTAAAATTATATCATCTTACATATAATCAACATTTTATGATTTGTGATGGTGCAAGCTCAAACTAACTATACAATATCATACATCTAAACATATATGTGAATTAACACACTATTATATTATAATATATGATGTTATATTATAATTTGCTATAATATAATATATTATCTAACATTACACCTCATTAAAATCACTTAAAAGGAACAAATAACAAAATTTTCTCAAAATATGAATAATGTTCATTTTGGATGTAAAATTATTATTTTCTATTAGAAATGGTACAAAATAGCATAATTTTCGTGTTGCTTCTTGGTGTGTGCCATGAATTTTGGCCAAATTCTTCCATCTCAACCTTTAAATTAACATTTTTGTGAGTTTTGACCCAATGTATTACAACAAAAGTAAAACATACTAAAATGTACAATAACATTTAGTAACACACCACCACATTCATATATATGTGAAGTTATATTATTATGTACATTATATTTTAATATGCTTTCATATAATATATTATCTTACATTACACCTTAAAATGAATAATTTATAAAATTTAGTTGAAAAATGAACATTTATTTTAGATGCAAAATTCCATTCTTTTGATTAAATGACATAGCACACCCCAATGATATTCCCTAAAGCTTACCTTAAATTTGGCCAAATCATCTTAGCCTATAAATCAATATTTTATGAATTATACTAGTACAAACTCTCATCATACTATAACAAACTAAAATATTCTAAAAATAAGTAGTAATACACAATATGCTATAATGTGATTCTACACTATGTTATGGCATCCTATATTATAATACACTATAACATATTATATTATATTATATTGCATATCACATCACAAGGGATTGCTTAAGATAAAAAATTATAATAATAAATAAAAACTATATATTTTAGTCATATCACTTACATATTTTAAATTGAAATAATATATTATGATGCCATGCTCTTCTATGAATTTGGCCAAATTCCACCATTTTAAAGTCTAAATCAACATTTTTATAAATAATGCTAGTGTAGGCTTGACTGCATGATTATAAAATACTAAAAGAATTTGAAATGCACAGAACAATATATTATGATATATGATATATCTATGTATAATATTTATTTTGAACATAAAATCTTACTTGTTAGACTACAAGTGGTAGCACACCTTTTGGTACTACAACTAATTCCCACTTCAAATTTAATAAATTTCATCATCGATTTATTAAATCAATATTTTATGATTTATATTTTAGAACACATTTTATAACATCCAAAACACATCACTACATGCTCAAACATATGATGGTACATTATACTATAATATATATTATAATATGATTTAGGGTTAGGGTTTAGGGTATTCAAATCTCTAATAGTCAAGGAAAGTCTCTTGAAGAAATTTTCTTTAGCTACCATAACTATGTTAGGATTAGGTCATTCTTTAGAATGACTCTAATGACATCTTTATTCAAGGTTTAGGGATTAGGTTTAGGGTTAGTTTAGGGTTTAGGGTTTAGGGTTTAGGGTTTAGGTTTTGTTTAGATTTAGGGTTGTAGGTTTTGGGTTTAGGGATTTTGGTTTTTTTGGGTTTAGGTTTAGGGTTTAGGGTTTAGGTTTAGGGTTTTTTTTGGGGTTTAGGGTTTAGGTTTAGGGTTTAGGTTTAGGGTTTAGGTTTAGTGTTTAAGCTTTAGGTTTTAGGGTTTAGGGTTTAGGTTTTAGGTTTGGGGTTTAAGTTTAAGTTTAGTATAGGGTTTAGGGTTTTTTTTAATAGAGAACAAATTCAAATTCAACATTTCTTCTTTTTGATTTCATCAACAAGAAGCAAGTTTTATAAGACATAGTGACAATATAGATAATGAGCACCCATAGAGAAGATAAGTAGAACTTTCTTGTAAAGGCATAGTCCATAGCGACAATGGTCCATTCTTCAATTTCTCCTCCCATGAACCACTCCACCTCAGTGGTGAGATCCACCATCATATCACGATCTCTCCCTTTACCACCATGGATAACCTCATCACTCTTCCACTCAATAACCACCATTACTCGACCACCACCTCATATCCACCAACACCTCTAGATCCCTCCCTCCACACGATGATCATCACCTTCCACCTTAGCCTCCACCATTTAGGCAGCCTAGTTGGGTGATGTTTCATCAAGGTTCTACACAATCTTAGGGTTTAGGGTAAGTTTAAGGTTTAGGATTTTGAGTTAGTTTAGGATTTAAGGTTTGGGGTTTGGGGTTTGGGGTTTAGGGTTTAGGGTTGTAGGGTTTAGGGTTTAAGATTTTGAGTTTAGGGTTTAGTATTTAGGGTTTAGGGTTTAGGGTTTAGGGTTTAGGGTTTAGGGTTTAGGATTTAGGGTTTAGTGTTTACGGTTATAGGTTTATGGTTGTAGGTTTAGGGTTTAGGATTTAGGATTTAGGGTTTTTTTTTAAAACTAAGTAAACCGGTAGGTTTAAGTTTATTTAGTTTATTTTTTTTTATTATTTATTTATTTATTTTATTTTTTATTTTTTTATTTTATTTAGTTTATTTAGTTTATTTTAAGTTTATTTATTTTAGTTTATTTTTATATTTAGTTTATTTTTTTTAGTTGAGTTTTATTTTAATTTTATTTTTAGGTTTAGGTTTTATTTATTTTAGGTTTAGGTTTAGGTTTTTTTATATGTTTAGGTTTTAGGTTTTTATTTTAGGTTTATTTTTAAGTTTTATTTTTTTAGTTTATGTTTAGGTTTATTTTTAGTTTATTTTATTTTATTTAGTTTAGGTTTAGGTTTAGGGTTAGGTTTAGTTTATTTTAGGTTTTTATTATTTTAGTTTAGGTTAATTTTATTTTGTTTAATTAATTTTATTTTAAGTTTATGTTCATTTTAGTTTAGGGTTTAGGTTTTATTTTTATTTATTTTTAGGTTTTATTTTTAGGCTTATTTTTTAGGTTTAGGTTTTTATTTAGTTGTTATTTTATTTTATTTTAGGTTTATTTTATTATTATTTTAGTTTTAATTTTAATTTATTTATGTTTTACTTTTTAGTTTAGTTTATGTTTTTATTTATTTTATTTTAGTTTAGTTTTATTTTTTATTTTATTTTTGTTTTAGGTTTAGGTTTAGGTTTAGGTTTAGTTTATGTTTTATTTTATTTTATTGCTTTATTTTATTATGGTTTAGGTTTTATTTATTTATTTTATTTTTAGGTTTTACAAGGTTTAGGTTTTGCTTTTTAGAGTTTAGGGTTAGTTTAGGGTTTAGGGTTTAGGGTTTGGGATTTAGGTTTAGGTTTAGGTTTTAGGTTTAGGGTTTAGTTTAGTTTAGGATTTAGGATTTAGGGTTTTTTTAATTTTTTTTTAGAGAACAAATTCAGATTCAACATTTCTTCTTTTGATTTCATCAGTAGCACAAGTTTATAAGATACAAGTGATGACATAGATAAAAAATGAGCACCCAAGAGCAAATCAAAACCCAGATAAGTAAAACATCTCTTGTTGGTTCCATGGCAGATGGATTGGTGGTTCTTGGTTTCTAGTTCCCATAGAACCACCCTTTCGGTAGATGGATGACATATCCCAATCTTTACCTTCACCACCACCTGATTGTAACCTCCTCCTCTCACTCCATAACACTGCTCGACCACCTCCATATCCTAGCACCTCAGGCCCCACGCGATAACCTCCACCTTCACTCATTGGATCTAGCTTTGTTAATTGTGATGTTCTATTCAGGTTTGCCCATTCTTAGGGTTTAGGCTTAGTTTTGGGTTTAAGGATTAGAGTTTGTTTAGGGTTTAGGGTTTAGCTTTAAGGTTTAGGGTTTAGGGTTTAGGGTTTAGGGTATAGGGTTTAGGGTTTTAGAGTTTAGGGTTTAGAGTTTAGGGTTTAGGGTTTAGGGTTTAAGGTTTAGTGTTTAGGGTTTAGGGTTTAGGGTTTAGTTTTTAGGGTTTTAGGGTTTATGGTTGTAGGTTTAGGGTTTAGAGTTAGTTCTAGGGTTTAGGTTTTTTTAAAAAATTAAGTTAACCGGTAGGTTTAGGTTTATTTAGTTTTTTTTTTGTTTGAGGTTATTTTTTTTAATTTTTATTTAAGTTTATTTTTATTTTTATTTAGTTTAGTATATTTATTTTAGGTTTATTTATTTTAGTTTAGGTTTTTTTATTTTAGATAATTTTTTAGGTTCAAGTTTATTTTTTAGTTAAGTCTTATTTTTATTTTATTTTTTTGGTTTAGGTTTTATTTTTATTTTTTAGGTTTAGGTTTATTTTTTATTTTATTTTTTTAGGTTTAGGTTTTAGGTTTTTATTTTAGGTTTATCTTTAGGTTTTATTTTTTAGTTTAGGTTTAAGTTTATTTTTAGTTTTTTTTAATTTTATTTAGTTTAAGTTTAGTTTATTTTAGGTTTAGGTTTAGGTTTTATTTATTTTAGTTTTGTTTATTTTAGTTTATCTTTATTTTTTGTTTTGTTTATTTTATTTTTATTTTAAGTTTAGGTTTTTTTAGTTTAGGTTTAGGTTTTATTTTTTATTTATTTTTAGGTTTTATTTTAGGTTTATTTTTAGGTTTAGGTTTTATTTAGCTTTATTTTATTTTATTTTAGGTTTTTTTTTATTTTATGTTTAGTTTTATTTTATTTAGGTTTATTTTTTTAGTTTAGTTTAGTTTTATTTATTTTATTTTAGTTTATTTTGTTTTGATTTTTTTATTTTTTAGGTTTAGGTTTTGGTTTAGGTTTCATTTTATTTTGTTTAATTTATTTAGGTATAAGTTTATTTATTTATTTTATTATTAGGTTTTATTTAGTTTAGGTTTAGGTTTTTGGATTTTTGGGTTTAGGGTTTAGGGTTTAGGTTTTAGGTTTAGGGTTCAAGTTTTAGTTTAGGGTTTAGGGTTTATATATTTTTTTTAACAGAGAACACATTAAAATTCAACATTTCTTTTTTTTTTTTGATTTCATGAACCAAGTAGCACCCCAAGTTTTCTAAGATAAGTGAGACATAGATAAAAAATGAGCACCCATAGAGCAAATCAAAACCTAGATAAGTAGAACCATCTCTTATAAAGACATAGTTCCATAAGTAGATTGGATGTTCTTGGTTTGTCTAGTTCTCATAGAACCACCCACCTCTCGAGGATCCACCATCATATCCTCGATCTCTCCCTCCACCACCAGCTATAATGTTCCTCCATCTCCATACCACCATTTGCTCCACCCACATATCACCGGCACTTCCCCCACCAGTGATAGCCGCCTTCACTCCATTGCCATATTGAGCCTAGTTTAGGTTATAGTTAGTTTAAGGTTTATGGTATAGGGTTTTAGGCTTTAGGCTTTAGGGTTTAGGGTTTTAGGGTTTAGGGTTTAGGGTTTTAGGTTTAGGGTTTTGGGTTAAGGGTTTAGGGTTTAGGGTTTAGGTTTAGGTTTAGGGTTTAGGGTTTAGGGTTTAGGGTTTAGGGTTAGGTTTATGTTCTAGGGTTTAGGGTTAGTTTTAGGGTATGGGGTTTTGGGTTTAGGGTTTAGGATTTATGGTTTAGGTTTTTATTTTTTAAAATTAACTAAACTGGTAGGTTTAAGTTTAATTAGTTTATTTTTTATTTATTGGAGTTTATTTTATTTTTTAGTTTTATTTAGGTTTATTTTTTATTTTTATTTAGTTTAGTCTATTTATTTTAGGTTTACTTAATTTACTTTATTTGTTAGGTTCAAGTTTATTTTTTAGTTGAGTTTTATTTTTATTTTATTTTTTAGGCTTAGGTTTTATTTTTTATTTTTAGGTTTAGGTTTAGGTTTTTAGTTTATTTTTTTAGGTTTAGGTTTTAGGTTTTTATTTTAGGTTTATTTTTAGGTTTAATGTTTTAGTTTAGGTTTAGGTTTATTTTTAGTTTTTATTTTATTTTATTTAGTCTAGGGTTAGGTTTAGGTTTAGGTTTAGGTTTTATTTATTTTGGTTTAGTTGATTTTAGTTTAGGTTTAGGTTTATTTCATTTTGTTTATTTTATTTTTATTTTAAGTTTAGGTTTTTTTTTTTTAGGGTTTAGGTTTTTGTTTATTTTTAATTTTTATTTTTAGGTTTATTTTTTAGATTTAGGTTTTTATTTAGCTTTAATTTTAATTTATTTTAGGTTTAATTTATTATTATTTTACGTTTAGTTTTTATTTTGTTTAGGTTTATTTTTTTAGTTTAGTTTAGGTTTTTATTTATTTTATTTTAATTTATTTTATTTTCAGGTTTAGATTTAGGTTTTAATTTAGGTTTTTATTTATTGTATTTTATTTTATTTTATTTAGGTTTAAGTTTTTTTTTAAATTTTATTATTAGGTTTATTTAGTTTAGGTTTTAGGTTTATTTAGGGTTTTAGGGTTTTAGGATTTAGGGTTTTAGGGTTTAGGGCTTAGGGTTTAGTGTTTAGTGTTTAGCTTTAGGGTTTAGGGTTTTGGGTTTAGGGTTTAGGATTAGTGTTTAGGTTTAGGGTTTAGGGTTTAGGCTCTTGCTTTAGTTTATATTTAGGGTTTTAGTTAGTTTAGGTTTAGGGTTTAGAGTTTAGTTTTAGTTTTAGTTTTAGGTTTAGGTTTGGGTTAGGTTTAGGTTTAGGGTTTAGGGTTTATTTAGGTTTAGTTTAGGGTTTAGGGTTTTAGGGTTTAGGGTTTAGTTTATGGTTGTAGGTTTTGGGTTATAGGTTTAGGTTTAGGGTTTAGTTTAGTGGTTTTAAAATTAAATAAGCATGTTTATTTTATTTAGTTTATTTTATTTATTGTAGTTTATTTTATTTTTTATTTTATTTAGGTTTTAATTTTAATTTAGTTTAGTTTATTTATTTAGTTAATTTATTAGTTTAGGTTTTATTTTAGTTTATTTTTAGGTTTAGCTTTAGGTTTATGTTTATTTTAGGTTTAGGTTTATTTTTTAATTTAGGTTTAGGTTTAGGTTTTTTATTTTATTTTAGGTTTTAAGCTTATTTTTTGGTTTATTTTTTAGTTTAGGTTTAGGTTTTTTTTTTAGTTTATTTTATTATATTTAGTTTAGGGTTTAAGTTTAGATTATTTTACTTTTAGGTTTAGGTTTTATTTATTTTAGTTTTGGTTTAAGTTTATTTTACTTTTTTATTTTAGGTTTATGTTTTTTAGCTTAGGGGGTATTTATTTTTTTATTTATTTTAGGTTTATTTTAAGTTTATTTTTTTAGGTTTAAGTTTTATTTAGTTTTAATTTATTTTATTTTAGGTTTATTTTATTTTATTATATGTTTATTTATTTTATTAAGTTTTTATTTTAGGTTTATTTTATTTTTTAGTTTAGTTTAGGTTTTTTTTTATTTTATTTTAGTTTAGCTTTTAGTTTTTATTTTATTTTATTTTTATGTTTAGGTTTAGGTTTTAGTTTATATTGTTATTTTATTTTTAATTTTATTTTATCTAGGTTTAGTTTTTTTTATTAATTTTTTTAGGTTTTATTTAGTTTAGGTTTAGTTTTTTAGGTTTTTAGGGGTTAGTGTTTAGGGTTTAGGGTTTGGGATTTAGCGTTTAGGCTTATAGGTTTTATCGTTTAGGTTTAGGGTTTAAGGTTTATGGTTTTAGGGTTTAGGGTTTTAGGTTAAAGGTTTAAGGTTTAGGGTTGTAGGTTTAGGGTTCAGGGTTTAGGGTTTAGTGTTAGTTTTAGGGTTTAGGGTTATGATTTTTTTATTATGTAATTTTTTTTATTTTTTTAATTTTCTTAAATTAAGTAAACTCATATGTTTAGGTTTATTTAGTTTTTAATTTTATTTTCATTTAGGTTTATTTTTATTTTTATTTAGTTTAGTTTATTTATTTTAGGTTTATTTATTTTAGTTTAGGTTTTTTATTTTAGTTTAATTTTTAAGTTTAGGTTTAGGTTTAGGTTTTTTTTAGTTTAGTTTTATTTTTATTTTATTTTTTTAGGTTTATGCTTTATTTTTTATTTTTAGGTTTAGGTTTAAATTTTTATTTTATTTTTTAGTTTAGGTTTTAAGTTTTTATTTTAGGTTTATTTTTAGGTTTTATTTTTTAGTTTATGTTTAGGTTTATTTTTAGTTTATTTAATTTTATTTAGGGATAGGTTTAGGTTTAGGTTTAGTTAATTTTATGTTTAGGTTTAAGTTTTTTTTTTAGTTTAGTTTATTTTAGTTTAGGTTTAGGTTTATTTTATTTTTATTTTAGGTTTAGGTTTTTTTAGTTTAGGGTTTAGGTTATATTTTTATTTATTTTGAGGTTTATTTTTTAGGTTTAGGTTTTTATTTAGTTTTATTTTATTTTATTTTAGCTTTATTTTATTTTTATTTTAGGTTTAGTTTTTATTTTATTTAGGTTTTTTATTTTTTTAGTTTAATTTAGGTTTTTATTTATTTTAATTTAGTAATTTTTTTAGTTTTAGTTTTAAATTTTTATTTATTTTAAAGGTTTTAAATTTAGTTTAGGTTTAGGGGTTTAGGTTTAGGTTTTAATTTTAGATTTATTAGGGTTTAACATTTAAGTTTTAGGTTTAAGTTTGAGTTTTAGGGTTTAGGGTTTTGGGTTTAAGTTAGGTTTATTTAGTTTAAGGTTTTAGGTTTGGTTTTTTAACCACAAATTTTATTTCTTCTTTTTTCAAGTAACACACAAGTTTTCTAAGACCTGGCGATGACATAGAAAATGAGATTGCATAAAATCAAAAAGAAATTCAATTAGGGTGCAGTTTCAATTATTATCATGGCCAATCTCTCCTCACCACCATGGGCTAATTGCTCCTCCACCTCACTAACCATTTTCAGCCATTCTCATTCAACCACATCTCTCAGTCCCACCACCATTTGATAATGACTCAGCCTTTGCCTCCAGTAAGATAGCAGTTAGCTGATGTTCCTTGTCAAGGTTACGCCCATTCTTGGGTTTAGGTTTATTAGGTTTTAGGAGTTAGGGTTTATTTTTTAATTTGTTAAGTTACTTTAGGTTTAGGTTTAGGGTATAGGGTTAGGGATTAAGTTTTATGGTTTAGGTTTTAAGATTTAGGGTTTATGCTTTTTTAGGTTAGGGTTTAGTTTGATTTTTTAGTTTAAGTTTAGGGTTTAGGGTTAGGAGTTTTATTTTATTTGATTTAGTTTTGAGCTTTAGGGTATAGGTTAGCAAGGTTTAGGGTTGGTTATAGTTTATGATTTGGGCTTTAGGAATAAGGTTTTAGGGTTTTGGGTTTATAGTTTAGGTTAGTTTAATATTTAGGAGTTTAGGATTTTAGTTTATAGTTTAGGGTTTATAGTTAAGTTAGGGTTAGGTTAGGAGTTTTAGGTTTAGGTTTAGGTTTAGGTTGTCCCAAGTTTTAAGTTATTGGATTTTAGGGTTTAGGTTTAAGTTGTAGGTTTAGGATTATAAGTTAAGGTTAAGGGTTTAGGGTTAGTTTAGGTTTATGGTGTAGATTTAGAGGTTTAGGGTTTAGGGTTTAAGGTTTAGGGTTTTTTTTTTAAATTAAGTAAATTGATAAGTTTAGGTTTATTTAGTTTAGTTTATTTTTTATTTTTATTAAATTTTATTTTTTACTTCTATTTAGTTTAGTTTATTTATTTTAGGTTTATTTATTTTAGTTTAGGTTTTTGTTTTAGTTTATTTTTTGTTTGGTTTATTTTTTAGTTGAGTTTTATTTTAATTATATTTTTTTAGGTTTAGGTTTTATTTTTTATTTTTTAGGTTTAAGTTCAGTTTTAGGTTTTATTTAAGGTTTATTTTAGATTAGGTTTAGGTTTATTTTAGTTTATTTTATTTTATTTAGTTTAGGATTTAGGTTTATTTTATTTTAGGTTTAGGTTAAGGTTTTATTTATTTTAGTTTAATTTATTTTAGTTTAGGTTTAAGTTTATTTTATTTTGTTTATTTTAGGTTTAGATTTTTTTAGTTTAGGGTTTAGGTTTTCTTTATTATTTATTTTTAGGTTTTATTGTTTGGTTTATTTATTTTAGTTTAGGTGTTCTATTTTAGTTTATTTTTATTTATTTTTTATTTTTATTTAGTTTAGTTTATTTATTTTAGGTTTATTTATTTTAGTTTAGGTTTTTTTAGTTTAGTTTATTTTTTAGGTTTAGGTTTAAATTTATGTTTATTTTTTAGTTGTTGTTTCTGTTTATTTTATCTTTTATGTTTAAGTTTATTTTTTTATTTTTAGGTAGGTTTAGGTTTTTTTTTATTTTAATTATTTGGGTTTATTATTTTAGGTTTATTTTAAGTTTTATTTTGTAGTTAGGTTTAGGATTATTTTAGTTTATTTAATTTTATTCAGTGTTTTGGTTTAAGTTTAGGTTTAGTTTATTTTAAGTTTAGGTTTTAGTTTTATTTATGTTAGTTTAGTTTATTTTAGTTTAAGTTTAGGTTTATTTTTTTTTATTTTAGGTTTAAGTTTTTTTTATTTAGGGTTTAGGTTTTTTATTTATTTTATTTTTGGGTTTTATTTAGTTTAGGTTTAGGTTAAGTTGAGGGTTTAGGGTCTATGGTTTAGGGTTTAAGGTTTAGGGTTTTAGGTTTTAGGTTTTAGGGTTTAGGTTTTATGGTTTAAGGTTTTAGGATTTAGGGTTTAGGGTTTAAGGTTTAGTGTTTATGGTTTAGGTTATAGGTTTAGGGTTCAGGTTTTAGTTTAGGGTTTAGGATTTTTGATTTTTTTTTAAATAGAGAACAAATTTAGATTCAACATTTCTTCTTTTTGATTTCATCAACCAAGTAACACACAAAGTTTTCTAAGAAAAAAGCTATGATATAGATAAAAAATGAGCATGCATAGAGCAAATCAAAAAGCCTAGATAACTAGAATCGCCTCTAAAGACACATGAGTAGTGGATCGATCATTCTTTAATTTCTCTGTTCCTTGAACCACTATGGTCTCTCGGTAGGGTGATCCACCATCATATCTCGATCTCTCCTCCACTACCATGGTCAGTAACCTCCATCATTCCTCCCACCTCACAACCACCACTGCTCCAACCACCACCTCCAAATCCACCAGCACCTTGAGATCCGCCACCACCACTCTAATAATCTCCACCTCTGCCTTCGCCTCCACCATCAGATCTAGACTGAGCTTGGTTAACGGAGATGTTCATGCAGTCAAGGTTCTGACCATTCTTAGGGTTTAGGTTTATTAGGTTTTAGAGTTTAGGTTTATGTTTTAATTTATATAGTTACTTTAAGTTTAGGCTTAGAGTTTGGGGTTTACGATTAGGGTTTAGGGTTTAGGGTTTAGAGTTTGGGGTTTAGGGTTTTAGTGTTAACACTTTTAGGGTTTAAGGTTTAGGGATAGGGTTTAGAGTTTAGGGTTTTAGGGTTTGGGTTTTAGGGTTTAGGATTTAGGGTTAGGGTTTAAGGTTTAAGGTTTAGGGTTAAGGATTTAGGATTAAGGGTTTAGGTTTTAGGGTTTAGGAATTTGTTTTAAAATAAAGTGAACTGGTAGGTTTAGTTTATTTATTTTAGTTTTTATTTATTTTAACTTATTTTATTTTAAATTTTTATTTCGTTTAATTTTTTTTATTTTATTTAAGGTTTTTTATTTTAGTTTATTTTTTAGGTTTAGGTTTAGGTTTATGTTTATTTTTTAGTTTAGTTTTATTTTTATATTATTCTTTTGGTTTATGTTTTATTTTTTATTTTTATGTTTTGGTTTAGGTTATTATTTTATTTTTTTTAGGTTTAGGTTTTACGTTTTTATTTGAGGTTTATTTTTAGTTTATTGTATTTTATTTAGTTTAGGCTTTAAGTTTAGGTTTAGGTTTTATTTTTTTTAGTTTAGTTTATTTTATTTTGTTTATTTTTGGTTTTGTTTACTTTCTTTAATTTAGGGTCTAGGTTTTATATTTTATTTATTTTTAAGTTTATTTTTTATGTTTAGGTTTTTATTTAGTTTTTATTTTATTTTATTTTAGGTTTATTTTTTTTTATTTTACATTTAGTTTTTTATTTAAGTTTACTTTTTTTAGTTTAGTTTAGATTTTTTAATTATTTTATTTTGTTCAATTTTATTTTTTATTTTATTTTATTTTAACATTTAGGTTTAGGTTTACGTTTAGGTTTTAGTTTAGATTTTTATTTTATTTAATTTTATTTTATTTGTTTTATAATTTTATTTTAGGTTTTATTTAGTTTATGTTTAGGTTTTAGGTTAGGACTTTTAGGATTTGGCATTTGTTTAAGTTTAGAGGTTTTAGGGTTTAGGTTTTGGGTTTAGTTTAGGGTTTAGGGTTTAGGGTTTAGGGTTTAGGGTTGGGTTTGGGGTTTAGGGAGGTTGAGGGTAGGGTTTTGTTTTTAATTTATTTTATTTAAATTAGGTAAACTCGTAGGTTTAGGTTTATTTAGTTTATTCAATTTATTTTTAATTTATTTTAGTTTATTTTATTTTTTAATTATTATTTAAGTTTATTTTTATTTAGTTTAGATTATTTATTTTAGGTTTATTTATTTTAGTTAAGGTTTTTATTTTAGTTTAATTTTAGGTTTAGGTTTAAGTTTAGGTTTATTTTTTAGTTTAGTTTTATTTTTATTTTATTTTTTAGGTTTAGGGTTTATTTTTTATTTTTAGGTTTAGGTTTTTATTTTATTTTTTTATGTTTAGGTTTTAGGTTTTTATTTTAAGATTATTTTTGGGTTTTATTTTTTAGTTTAGGTTTTGGTTTATTTTTACTTTATTTTATATTATTTAGGGTTTAAGTTTAGGTTTAGGTTTTATTTATTTTAGTTTAGATTACTTTAATTTAGGTTTGAGGTTTATTTTATTTTTATTTTAGGTTAGGTTTTTTTTAGTTTAAGGTTTAGGTTTTATTTTTCATTTATTTTAAGGTTTAGATTTTTATTTCATTTTCATCTCATTTTATTTTAGGTTTATTTTATTTTTCATTTAGGTTTAGTTTTTATTTTATTTATGTTTTTTTTAGTTTAGCTTAAATTTTTATTTATTTTATTTTAGTTCAGTTTTATTTTTTTATTTTATTCTTTTTTTAAGCTTAGGTTTAGGTTTAGGTTTAGTTTTAGGTTTTAGTTTAGGTTTTTTTATTTAATTTTTTTTTGGTTTTGTTTAGTTTAGGTTTAGGTTTTTAGCTTTTTACGGTTTAGGGTTCAGGGTTTAAGGTTTTGGGTTAGTTGAGGGTTTTGGGTTTACGGTTTAGGATTTAGGGTTTAGGGTTTAGGGTTTAAGTTTTAGTGTTTAGGGTTTATGGTTTAGGGTTTTAGGGAATAGGGTTTAGGATTTTTAGGGTTTAGGGCTTAGGATTTTTAGGGTTTAGGGTTTAGGGTTGTGGGTTTTAGTTTTAGGTTTAGGGTTCAAGTTTTAGTTTGGGTTTTATGGTTTATGGTTTTTATAGAGAATAAATTAATATTCAACATTTCTTCTTTTTGATTTCATCAACCAAGTAACACACCAAATGTTCTAAGACACAAGTGATGACATAGATTAAAAATGAGCATGCATAGAGCAAATCAAGAACCCTAGAAAATCCATCTCTGAAAGACACCTCATAAGCGTAGATCGGATCCGTTTTCTTCAATTTCTAGTTCCCATCAAAACCACCTCAACTCTCTAGTAGTGGATCCACCATCACTTCCCGATCTCTCCTCGCCAGTAACGCCGCTCCTCCCTCTATAACAACCATCGCCACCACCGCCATATCTAGTAGCACCTCCAGAACTCCCACCAACACCGCCAATTTTAGTAGCACCTCCAGAGCCCCCACCACCACTACGATAACCACCACCACCGCCTTCGCCTCCACCACTAGATTTAGATTAAGCTTGGTTGATGTTGATGTTCCTGCCGTCAAGGTTCTACTCATTTTTAGGGTTTAGGTTTATTAGGATTTACTATTTAGGTTTATTTTTTAATTTATTTAGTTACTTTAGGCTTATGTTTAGGGTTTGGGGTTGGGTTTAGGTTTAGGTTTAGGGTTTAGGGTTTAGGGTGTAAGGGTTAGGGTTTAGGGTTTAGGGTTTAGGGTGTAAGGGTTACAGTTTAGGGTTTAGGGTTTTAGAGTTTATGCTTTTAGGGTTTAGAGTTTAGGGTTTTTTAGGGTTTAGGGATTAGGGTTTAGGGTTGTAGGTTTAAGGTTATAGGTTTAGGTTTAGTTTTTGGGTTTAGGGTTTATGTTTTGGTATTTAGGGTTTGGATATTTTTAAAAATTAAGTAAATCGATAAGTTTAGGTTTCTTTAGTTTATTTATTTCTTTTAGTTTATCTTAATTTTTTTATTTCTATTTATTTTTTATTTTTATTTAGGTTAGTCTATTTATTTAAGGTTTACTTATTTTAGTTTATTATTTAGGTTTAGGTTTAGGTTTAGGTTTAGTTTTTTTGTAGTTGAGTTTTATTTTTATTTTATTTTTAAGGTTTATGTTTTACTTTTTATTTTTAGGTTTAGGTTTAGGTTTTTATTTAGTTTTTTTGGGTTCAAGTATTAGGTTTTTATTTCAGGTTATTTTTAGGTTTTATTTTTTAGTTTAGGTTTAGATTTATTTTTAGTTTATTTTATTTTAGTTAGTTTAGGCTTAAGTTTAGGTTTAGCTTATTTTAGGTTTAGGTTTAGGTTTTTTTTAGATTAGGGTTTAGGATTTATTTTTTATTTATTTTTAGGTTTTATTTTAAGTTTTATTTTTTAGTTTTAGATTTTTATTTAGTTTTTATTTTATTTTATTTTAGATTTAATTTATTTTAATTTTACATTTAGTTTTTATTTTATTAAGGTTTTTTTATTCTTAGGTTTATTTTATTTTTTAGTTTAGTTTTGGTTTTTCTTTATTTTATTTTAGCATATTTTTTATTTTATTTTATTTATAGGTTTAGGTTTAGGTTTTAATTTAGGTTTTAATTTTATTTTTTATTTTATTTTATTTAAGTTTAAGTTTTATTTATTTATTTTATTTTTAGGTTTAGTTTTGTTTAGATTTAGGTTTTCAAGTTTTTAGGGTTTAGTGGGTTTGTTTAGGGTTTAGGAAGAGTATGGTTTAGGGTTTGGGTTTAGGGTTTAGGTTTAGATTAGGATTTAGGCACAGGTTTAGAATTTAGTGTGGCTTTAAATTTAGGGTTTTGTTTAGAGGTTAGTTGGGTTTAGTTTTATGGTTTAGGGTTTAGGGTTTAGGCTTTACTTTAGGTTTATTATTTAGGGTTTAAGCTTAGGGTTCAAGGTTGGTGGTTTAAGATTTAGGATTTTTTAGGGTTTAGGGTGGGGGTTAGGGTTAGGGTATGGTAGTGCAGATTAGTGTTAGTTTCAAGGTTTCACATTTAGGGTTTAGTGTTTAGGAGGTTTTGGGTTTAAGGTTTAGGGTTTAGGGTTTTAAAAGAAAAGATTACAAACCAGGTTTAGGTTTATTTAGTTTATTTTACTTATTTTAGTTTAGTTTATTTTTTATTTTATTTAGTTTAAGTTTATTTTTTATTTAGTTTGGTTTATTTATTTTAGTTTATTTTTTTTAGGTTTTAGCTTTAGGTTTATGTTTATTTTTTAGTATATTTTATTTTATTTTATTTTTTTAAGTTTAGGTTTTATTTTTCATTTTTAGGTTTAGGCTCTATTTATTTTAGTTTGGTTTATTTTAGTTTAGGTTTAGGTTTATTTTATTTTTATTTTAGGTTTAGTTTTTATTTTAGTGAATTAGGTTTTATTTTTATTTATTTTTTTAGGTCTTTTGGGTTTAGGTTTTTATTTAGTTTTATTTTATTTTATTTTATGTTTATTTTATTTTAGTTTTAGGTTAAGTTTTAATTTTATTTAGGTTTTTATTTTTTTTGTTTAGTTTAGGTTTTTATTTATTTTATTTTAGTTTAGTTTATATTTTTTTATTTTATTTTCTTTTTAGGTTTATGTTTAGGTTGAGGTTTTAGTTTAGGTTTTTATTTTATTTTATTTATTTATTTTATTTTGGTTTAAGTTTTTTTATCTATTTTATTTTTAGGTTTTATTTAGTTTAGTTTTATGTTTTTAGCTTTTTAGGGTTTTGGTTTTATGGTTTAAGGCTAGTTTAGGGTTTTGGGTTTAGGGTTGTTTGGGGTTTATGGTTTAGGGTTTAGAGTTTAAGATTTTTGTTTTAGGGTTTAGGGTTTAGGGTTTCGGGTTTTAGGGTTTAGGGTTTAGGGTTTAGGGTTAAGGCCTTTTAGGGTTTAGGGTTTAGGGTTTATGGTTTAAGTTTTAGGTCAAGGGTTCACATTTTAATTTAAGGTTTAAGGTTTTTGGTTATTTTTTTTATAGCAGAGAACATATTAAGATTCAACATTTCTTCTTTTTGATTTCATCAACCAATTAACACACAAACTTTTCTAAGACACAAATGACAACATAGATAAAAATTAGCATGCCTAGAGCAAATCAAAAACCTTAGATAATTAGAACTGCTCTCCAGAAAGACAGTTCCATAAGAGCGGATCGGCTATTCTATTCTTTTCTCTAGTTCCCATCAAAACCACCCCGACCTCTTGAGTAGTGGGATCCACCATCATATCCCTGATCTCTACCTCCGCCACCACCACGGCTGTAGTCTTCGTTGCTCCTCTGGCCTCCATAACCACCACTGTTCTGACCAGGACCTCAATATCCACCAGCACCTCTAAATACCCCACCTCCACTGCGATAACAGTCTCCTCCGCCTTCGCCTCCAGTACCAGATTTAGATTGAGCTTGGCTGACGATGATGTTTCTGCCATAAAGGTTCTGCTTATTCTTAAGGTTTAGGTTTAGGTTTAGGTTTATTAGGTTTTAGGGTTTAAATTTACTTTTTAATTTATTTAGTTACTTTAGGTTTAGGTTTAGAGTTTGGAGTTTGGGGTTTAGGGTTTAAGGTTTAGGGTTAGGGTTTAGGTTTATTATTTAATGTATTTAGTTTCTTTAGGTTTAGCTTAAGGGTTTGGGGTTTAGGGTTTAGGGTTTAGGGTTAGGGCTTAGGGTTTAGAGTTTAGGGTTTAGGATGCAGGATTTAGAGTTCACGGTTTAGGGTTTAGGGCTTTAGGGTTTATTCTTTTAGGGTTTAGAGTTTAGGATTCGAGTTTAGGGTTTATGGTTTAGGCTTTAAGGTTTAAGGTTAATTTTTGGGTTTAAGATTTAGGGTTTAGTGTTTTTTTTAAAAAAAATTAAATAAGTGGTTGTTTAGGTTTATTTAGTTTATTTTTTATTTACTTTAGTTTATTTTAATTTTTACTTTTTTTAGGTTTATTTTTTATTTTTATTTAGTTTAATTTATTCATTTTAGGTCTATTTATTTTGGTTTAAGTTTTTAAATTTAGTTTATTTTTTAGGTTTAGGTTTTGGTTTAGGTTCATTTTTTATTTTATTTTCTTAGGTTAAGGTTTAGGTTTGTATTTTATTTTTTTACGTTTAGGTTTTACGTATTTTTAGGTTTTATTTTTTTAGTATTGGTTTAGGTTTATTTTTAGTTTATTTTATTTTATTTATTTTATGTTTTGGTTTGGTTTAGGTTAAATTTATTTTAGTTCAGTTTATTTTAGTTTAGGTTTGAGATTTATTTTATTTTTATTTTAGGTTTAGATTTTTTTTAGTTTAAGGTTTAGGTTTTATTTTTTATTTATTTTTAAGTTTATTTTTTGGTTTAGATTTTTATTTAGTTTTTATCTCATTTTATTTTAGGTTTATTTTATTTTTATTTTAAGTTTAGTTTTTATTTTATTTAGGTTTTTTATTTTATACTTTACTTTTTTTTAGTTAAGTTTTCATTTTTTTTAATTTTATTTTTTTTAGGTTTAGGTTTAGGTTTAGGTTTAGTTTTGAGTCTTAGTTTTGGTTTTTTCTTTATTTTGGTTTAGGTTTTTTATTTATTTTTTTAGTCAGGTTTTGGTTTTTTGGTTTAGGGTTTAGGGTTTAGGGTTTAGAGTTTAGGGTTTAGGGTTTGGGTTTTAAGGATTTAGGTGAGTGATTTGTGTTAGGGATTAGGTTTGTGGAGGGTTTAGGGTTTAGGGTTAGCTGAGGGTTTAAGATTAGTTTAGGGTTTAAGGTTTTGAGTTTAGGGTTTAGGGTTTATGGTTTTATGGTTTTGGGATTAGGATTTAGGGTTTAATGTTAGGGTGGTTAAAGTTAGGGTTTAGTTTTGGGCGTTTGTGGTTTAAGGTTTTAGTTTAAAATAGTTTAGGATTTAGGTTTTTAAGGGGTTAGGTTTATATTTAGGGTTTAGGATTTATGGTTTATGGTTTAGGGCTTATGATTTTTTTTTAAAAAAAAATAAGTAAATCGGTAGGTTTAAGTTTATTTAGTTTATTTAGTTTTTGTTTATTTATTTTAGTTTATTATATTTTTTATTTTTATTTAGGTTTAATTATTATTTTTATTTTGTTTGGTTTATTTATTTAGGTTTATTTATTTTAGTTTATATTTTAGGTTTAGGCTTAGGTTTATGTTTATTTTTTAGTTTGTTTTTGTTTTTATTTTATTTTTAAGGTCTAAGTTTTATGTTTATTTTTAGGTTTAGGTTTTTATTTTATTTCTTTAGGTTTATTTTTAGGTTTTATTTTTTTAGTATAGGTTTAGGTTTATTTTTTATTTATCTTACTTTATTTATTTTAGGGTTTAGGTTTAATTTATATTAGGTTTAGGTTTAGGTTTTGTTAATTTTAGTATAGTTTATTTTAGTTTAGGTTTAAGTTTATTTTATTTTTATTTTAGGTTTAGTTTTTATTTTTAGTTTTAGATTTCAGTTTTATTTTTTTTTTTATTTTAGATTTAAGTTTATTTTAGGTTTATTTCATTTATTTTAACATATTTTATTTTATTTAGGTTTTTTTATTTTAGGTTTATTTTATTTATAATTTGGTTTAAGTCTTAATTTATTTTAGTTTAGTTTTTATTTTTTATTTTAATTTATTTTTAGGTTTAAGTTTAGGTTTTAGTTTAGGTTTTTATTTTTATTTTTTTTGTATTTTATTTAGGTTTATATTTATTTATTTATTTAGGTTTTATTTTCTTTAGGTTAAAGCTATAGGGTTTATGGTTTGGGATTTAGGTATTAGGGTTTAGGGTTGTTTATTTTAGGGTTTAGGGTGTAGGGTTTAGGGTTTAGGGTTTATGTTTTAGGGTTTAAGGTGTTGATTTTAGGGTTTAGGGTTTAAGGTTTCAGGTTTAGGGATTAGGGTTTTAGGGTTTTAGGGTTTAGGGTTTAGGGTTAGTTTAGGGTTTATGCTTTTAGGGTTTAGGGTTTATGATTTAGGGTTTAGGGTTTTTTAGGGCTTAGTGTTGTAGGTTTAAGGTTGTAGGTTTAGGGTTAGTTTTTGGGTTTAGGGTGGGTTTATGTTTAAGGATTTAGGGTTTAGGATTTTTTTTTAATTTAGTAAATTGATAGGTTTAGGTTTCTTTAGTTTATATAGTTTATTTATTTATTTTAGTTTATTTTATTTTTTATGTTTATTTTTGTTTATTTTTTATTTTTATTTAGTTTAGTCAATTTATTTTAGGTTTACTTATTTTTGTTTTAGATTTAGGGTTTTTTAGATTAGGGTTTAGGTTTTATTTTTTATTTATTTTAAGGTTTAATTTTTAGGTTTAGATTTTTATTTAGTTTTTATTTTATTTTTTTTAGATTTAATTTATTTTTATTTTACATTTAGTTTTTATTTTATTAAGGTTTTTTATTCTTAGGTTTATTTTATTTATTTTTAGTTTAGTTTTGGTTTTTCTTTATTTTATTTTAGATATTTTTATTTTTTATTTTATTTTATTTATAGGTTTAGGTTTAAGTTTAAATTTTATTTTTTTATTTTATTTTATTCAGGTTTATGTTTTTAATTTATTTCATTTAAATGTTTTATTTAGTTTAGGTTTAGGTTTTTAGGTTTTTAGGGTTTAGTGTTAAGGTTTAGGTTAGGATTTGGGTTTTAGTTTAGGGTGGGTTAGGGTTTAGGGTTGAATTTAGTGTTTAGGCTTTAAGGTTTATGGTTTAGGGTTTGGTTTAGGTTTAGGTTGGGGTTTAGGGTTTGTTTATGGTTTAAGCTTTAGGTTAGAGAGGTCCTAGAGTAGGGAGGATTTAGGGTTTAGGGCCCAGGTAGTTAGGGCCAAAGTAGGGAGTTTGAGTTTTATTTTATTTATTTATTTTATTTTGATTTAGGTTTATTTATTTATTTTATTTTAGGTTTATTTAGTTTAGTTTATGTTTAGCTTTTAGGGTTTAGGGTTTATGGTTTAAGGTTAGTTTAGGGTTTAGGGTTTGGTGGTTTAGTGTTTAGGATTTAGGGTTTAGGGTTTTGGTTTTAGGGTTTAGGGTTTAGTTTTTTAAGGTTTAGGGTTTAGGGTTTAGGGTTTTTAGTGTTTAGGGTTTAGGATTTAGGGTTTATAGTTTTGGTTTTAGGTCTAGGGTGTAAGTTTTAGTTTAGGGTTTATGGTTTTTGGTTATTATTTTAATAACAGAGAATAAATTAAGATTCAACATTTCTTCTTTTCGATTTCATCAACGAAGTAACACACCAACTTTTCTATGACACAAGAGACAACATAGATAAAAAATGAGCATGCATAAAGCAAATCAAAAACCCTAGATAACTAGAACCATCTCTACTGTAAAGACACAGTTCCATAAGCGGCAGATCAGATTGGCTATTCTTCAATTTTGATAGTTCCCATCAGAACCACCCCGACCTCTCCACTAGTGGAATCCACCATCATATCCCTGATCTCTACCTCCACCACCACCACAACTGTAACCTCCGTCGCTCCTCTTGCCACCATAAACACCATTGCTCTAACCACCACCTCAATATCCACCATCACCTTTAGATCCCCCATCACCACTATAATAATCGCCGCCACCTCCTTGGCCTCCACTACCAGATCTAGACTAAGCCTGGCTGATGGTGATGTTTCTACCGTCAAGGTTCTGCTCATTTTTTGGGTTTAGGTTTAGGTTTAGGTTTATTAGATTTTAGGGTTTAGGTTTATTTTTTAATTTATTTTTTTTACTTTAGGTTTAGGTTTAGGGTTTGGGGTTTAGGGGTTAAGGTTTAGGGTTAGGGTTTAGGTTTATTATTTAATGTATTTAATAACTTTAGGTTTAAGTT
This sequence comes from Cymbidium sinense, assembly GCA_021442155.1. Taxonomy (NCBI): domain Eukaryota; kingdom Viridiplantae; phylum Streptophyta; class Magnoliopsida; order Asparagales; family Orchidaceae; genus Cymbidium; species Cymbidium sinense. The sequence continues at coordinate 30,085 of JAKCPB010000741.1, read as the reverse complement.
AAGGGTTTGGGGTTTAGGGTTTAGGGTTAGGGCTTAGGGTTTAGGGTTTAGGGTTTAGGGTGTATGGTTTAGGGTTTAGGGTTTAGGGCTTTAGGATTTATTCTTTTAGGGTTTGGGGTTTAGGGTCTAAGGTTTAGGGTTAGTTTTTGGGTTTAAGGATTAAGGTTTAGGGTTTAATAAAAAAAATTAAATAAACGGTAGGTTTAGGTTTATTTAGTTTATTTTTTATTTACTTTAGTTTATTTTAATTTTAATTTTAATTTAGGCTTATTTTTTACTTTTATTTAGTTTAATTTATACATTTTAGGTCTATTTATTTTGGTTTAGTTTTTAAATTAGTTCATTTTTCAGGTTTAGGTTCAAATTTTAGTTGAGTTTTATTTTTATTTTATTTTTTTAGTTTTAATTTTAGGTTTGTATTTTATTTTTATAGGTTTTAGTTTTAGGTTTTTTTAGGTTTATTTTTTAGTTTAGGTTTAGGTTTAGGTTATATTTATTTTAGTTTAGTTTATTTTAGTTTAGGTTTGAGGTTTATTTTATTTTTGTTTTTGGTTTAGGTTTTTTTTTAGTTTAGGGTTTAGGTTTTAATTTTTATTTATTTTTTTCAATTTATTTTTAGGTTTAGATTTTATTTAGTTTTATCTCATTTTATTTTAGGTTTATTTAATTTTATTTATGTTTTTTATTTTTTTTAGTTTAGCTTATGTTTTATTTTTTTTATTTTAGTTAAGTTTTAATTTTTTAATTTACTTTTTTAGGTTTAGGTTTAGTTTTAAGTATTAGTTTAAGTTTATTTTATTTATTTTATTTTTTGGTTCTATTTAGTTGAGGTTTAGGTTTTAGATTTTAGTTTTTTAGGGTTTAGTTTTTAGAGTTTAGGGTTTAGGGTTTTAGGGTTTAGGGTTTAAGGTTAAGGTTTAGGGTTTAGGGTTTAGGGTGTAGTGTTTAGGCAGCTTGAGAGTTTTCGTGGTTTAGGGTTATCTTGGGGTTAAAGATTTTTTAGAGTATAGGGTTTTATGCTTTAGGTTTAATGAGGGTTTTAGGGTTTATGGCTTAGGTTTTAGGATTTATGGTTTAGGGTTTAGGGTATATGATTTTTTTTTTAAAAAAATTAATTTAACTGGTAGGTTTAGGTTTATTTAGTATATTTTGTTTTTGTATATTTATTTTAGTTTATTTTATTACTTTATTTTTATTTAGGTTTTTTATTTAGTTTTAGTTATTTATTTTAGGTTTATTTATTTTAGTTTATATTTTAGGTTTAGGCTTAGGTTTATGTTTATTTTTTAGTTTATTTTTTAATTTTATTTTTAAGGTTTAAGTTTTATGTTTATTTTTAGGTTTAGCCTTAGGTTTTTATTTTATTTTTTAGGTTTTATTTTTTAGTTTAGGTTTAGGTTTATTTTTATTTATCTTATTTTATTTAATTTAGGGTTTAGGTTTAGTTTATTTTAGGTTTTGGTTTAGGTTTTATTAATTTTAGTATAGTTTATTTTAGTTTAGGTTTAAGTTTATTTTATTTTGTTTATTTTATCTTTATTTTAGGTTTAGTTTTTATTTTTATTTAGGATTTGGGTTTTATTTTTTATTTATTTTTTAGGTTAAGGTTTTTATTTTATTTTATTTTAGGTTTATTTCATTTTTATTTTACATTTATTTTTATTTTATTTAGGTTTCTCATTTTTAGGTTTATTTTATTTTATAGATTGGTTTAAGTTTTTACTTATTTTATTTTTATTTAGTTTTTATTTTTTATTTTATTTTATTTTTAGGTTTATTTTTAGGTTTAAGTTTAGGTTTTAGTTTAGGTTTTTATTTTATTTTATTTTTTTATTTTATTTAGTTTTATGTTTTTTTATTTATTTTTTATTTAGGTTTTATTTACTTTAGGGTAAGGGTATAGGGTTTAGGGTTTGGGATTTAGGTTTTAGGGTTTAGGGTTGTTGATTTTAGGGTTTAGGGTTTAGGGTTTAGGGTTTATGGTTTGGGGTTTAGGTTTTAGGGTTTAAGGTTGTTGATTTTAGGGTTTAGGGTTTAGGGTTTAAGGTTTAGGGATTAGGGTTTTAGGGTTTTAGGGTTTAGGGTTTAGGGTTTAGGGTTTAGGGTTTAGGGTCTAGGGTTTTTTATTTATTTTTATTTGTTTTTATTTTTAATTTTTTTAAAAATTAAGTAAACTCGTATATTTAGGTTTATTTAATTAATTTATTTTATTTTTTATTTATTTTAGTTTATTTTCTTTTTTTAATTTTATCTAAGCTTATTTTTATTTTTATTTAGTTTAGTTTATTTATTTTAGTTCATTTTTAACTATAGGTTTAGTTTTTTATTTTAATTTGTTAGGTTTAGGTTTTAGGTTTATAATTTAGGTTTATTTTTAGGTATTATTTTTTTAGTTTAGGTTTAGGTTTATTTTTCATTTATTTTATTTTATTTAGTTTAAGTTTTGGCTTAGGTTTAGTTAATTTTAGGTTTAGGTTTAGGTTTTATTTATTTTCCTTTAGTTTATCTTAGTTTAGGTTTAGGTTTATATTATTACTATTTTAGGTTTATTTTATGTTTATTTTAATTTAATTTTTATTTTATTTTGGTTTTTTATTTTGTTTTGTTTTGATTAGGTTTTTATTTATTTTACTTTTGCTTATTTTTATTTTTTATTTTATTTTCTTTCTAGGTTTATGTTTAGGCTTAAGTTTGGTTTTAGTTTAAGTTTTTATTTTATTTTATCTTTTCATTTTATTTTGGATAGGTTTTTTAATTTATTTTATTTTTAGTTTTTATTTAGTTTAGGTTTAGGTTTTTAGCTTTTTAGGGTTTAAATTTTAGGTCTTTATTTTAGGTTAATTTTTAGGTTTTATTTTATTTAGGTTTTGGTTTTTTATTTATTTTATTTTTAGGTTTTACTTACTTTATGTTTAGGTTTTTTAGAATTTAGGCTTTAGGGCTTAAGGTTTAGGGTTAGTATAAGGGTTTAGAGCTTAGGGTTTTTAAGGTTTAGGGTTTATGGTTTAGGGTTAAGTTAGGGTTTTAAGGTTTAGGGTTAAGGTTTAAAGTTTAGGGTTAGTTTAGCATTTAGGGTTTTTTACAGTTTAGGGTTTAAGGTTTTTTTAAAAAAATTTAAGTAAACCATTATGTTTAGGTTTATTTAGTATAAGTTTTATTTATTTTAGTTTATTATAATTATAATTTTTATTTAGGTTTATTTTTTTTACATTTATTTAGTTTAGTTTATTTATTTTAGGTTTAATTATTATAGTTTATTTTTTTATTTTAGTTTTTTTTAGGTTTATGTTTAAGTTTATGTTTATTTTTTAGTTTAGTTTTATTTTTATTTTATTTTTTAGCTTAAGGTTTTATTTTATATTTTTAGGTTTAGGTTTAGGATTTTATTTTATTTTTTTAGGTTTAGGTTTTAAATTTTTTATTTTAGGTTTATTTTTAGGTTTTATTTTTTAGTTTAGGTTTAGGTTTACTTTTAGTTTATTTTATTTTATTTATTTTAGGATTTAGGCTTAGTTTATTTTAGGTTTAGGTTTAGGTTTTATTGGTTGTAGTTTAGTTTATTTTAGTTTAGGGTTAGGTTTATTTTATTTTGTTTATTTTATTTTTATTATAGGTTTAGTTTTTATTTTCAGTTTAGGGTTTAGGTTTTATTTTTTATTTATTTCTACCTTTTATTTTTAGGTTTATTTTTTAGGCTTAAGTTTTTATTTTATTTCATTTTAAGTTTATTCTATTTTTATTTTACATTTATTTTTTATTTTATTAAAAAAATTTATTCTTAGGCTTATTTTTTTTAGTTTAGTTTAGGTTTTTATTTATTTTATTTTATTTTATTTTTATTTTTTATGTTATTTTATTTTTAGGTTTAGGTTTATATTTTAGTTTAGGTTATTATTTTCTTATATTTTTTATTTCATTTAGGTTTAAGTTGTTTATTTATTTTATTTTTAGGTTTTATTTAGTTTAAGTTTGGGTTTTTAAGTTTTAGGGTTTTGGGTTTTGGGTTTTGGGTTTTGGGGTTTAGGGGTTTAGGGTTTAGCATTTTAGGGTTTAGGGTTTAGGATTTTAGGTTTAGGGTTTTTGGGGTTTAAGATTTATCATTTAGGTTTTAGGGTTTAGGGTTTTGTGTTTAAGGTTTAGGGTTGTAGGTTTTAGGGTTTAGAGTTTAGGGTTTAGGGTTTAGGGTTCATGGTTTAGGTTTTTTAGGTTTAAGGTTTAGGTTAGGTAGGTAGTTTAAGTTTAGTAGGTTAAGGTTACAGGTTAGGGTTTAGGTTTGAGAGAGGTTGTAGGTTTAGAGGGTTTAGTTATTAGGTTTAGGGTTTGGGTTTAGGTTTAGTTAGGGTTTATGATTTAGGGTTTTTATTTATTTACTTTTATTTAGGGTTTAGGGTTTAGAGTTGTAGGTTTAGGGTTTAGGGTTTAGGGTTAGCATTAGGGTATAGGATTTAGGTTTTAAGGTTTATGATTTAACATTTAGGGTTTAGGGTTTAGGGTTTATGGTTTTTTTTTTAAATTAAGTAAACTAGTAAGCTTATGTTTATTTAGTTTATTTTATTTATTTATTTTAGTTTATTTTATTTTTTAATTTTATTTTAGTTTATTTTTTATTTTTATTTAGTTTAGTTTATATATTTTAGGTTTATTTCTTTTTAATTAGTTTTTTATTTTAGTTTAGGTTTTTTATTTTAGTTTATTTTTTAGTTTAGGTAGGGATGTAGGATTTAGGGTGAGGTTTAGGTTTCAATTTATGGTTTTGGGTTTAGAGTTTAGGGTTTAGGGTTTAGAGGGTTTAGGGTTTAGTTTAGGTTTAGTTAGGGTTAGGGTTTAGGGTTTAGGGTTAGGGTTAGGGTGTGCATTTTAGGGTGTTAGGGTTAGTTTAACATTTTAGGTGGGTTAAGGTAGGGTTTAGGTTTAGGATTAGGTTTTGTGGTTTAGGTTTAGGTTTATTTAGTTTCTTTATTTTATTTTTATTTATTTTAGTTTATTTTATTTTTTATTTTTATTTAGGTTTATTTTTTATTTTTATTTAGTTTAGTTTATTTGATTTAGGTTTATTTATTTTAGTTTTGGTTTATGTTTATTTTTTTAGTTTAGTTTTAGTTTTTTATTTTATTTTAAGTTTTATTTATGTATTTGAGGTTTAGGTTTAGGTTTTTATTTTATTTTATAAGGTTATGGATTTAGGTTTTTATTTTAGGTTTTATTTTTTAGTTTATTTAGGTTTATTGTTAGTTTATTTTATTTTATAGCTTTAGGTTAAGAGTTTACATTTTATTTTAGTTTATTTTCAAATTTTTTGGGTTTAAGAGTTTGTTTAGGGTTTAGGGTTTTAGGGTTTTAGGGTTTAGGATTTTAGGGTTTAGGATTTAGGGTTTAGTGTTTACTTTAGGGATTTCTTCTGATTTATAATTTTATTTTAGGGTTTAAGGTTAGTGGTAAGTTTTAAGGTTTTGGGTTTAGGAGTGAGGTAGTGGTAGAATTAATTTAGGAGTTTAAGGTTAGGAGGGTTTGGTTTAGGAGTTTAGGATTTAGGGTTTAGTATTTAGGGTTGAGAGGTTGAGGTAGGTTTAGTTGTGGGTTAGTAGGGTTTAGGATTGTTTTTGGGAGGTTTAGTGTTTAGGGTTTGGTGTTTAGGGTTTTTTTTTAAATTAAGTAAACTAGTATGTTTAGGTTTATTTAGTTTACTTGGTTCATTTTATATTTTTATTAGGTTTATTTTTCATTTTTATTTAGTTTAGTTTATTTATTTTATGTTTATTTTTAATAGATTTGGTTTTTTGTTTTAATATATTTTTTAGGTTTAGGTTTAGATTTATGTTTATGTTTTAGTTTAGCTTTATTTTTATTGTATTGTTTAGGTTTAGGTTTTATTTTTTATTGTTTGGTTTAGGGTTTTGGTTTTATTTAGGTTGAGGTTTAAGTTTTAGGTTTATTTTTAGGTTTTATTTTTTAGTTTAAGTTTAGGTCTATTTTTAATTTTTTTTATTTTACTTAGTTTAGGGTTTAAGTTAAGGTTTTAACTGTTTTAGTTTCGTTTATTTTAATATAGGTTTAGGTTTATTTTATTTTGTTTATTTTATTTTTATTTTAAGTTCAATTTTTATTTTCAGTTTAGGGTTTGGGTTTTATTATTTATTTATTTTTAGGTTTTATTTTTAGGTTTACTTTTTTAGGCTTAGGTTTTTATTTAGTTTTAATTTTATTTTATTTTAGGTTTATCTTATTTTTATTTTATGTTTAGTTTTTATTTTAGTTAGGTTTTTTATTCTTTGGTTTATTTTATTTTTTAATTTAGTTTATGTTTTTATTTATTTTAATTTAGTTTATTTTAATTTATTTTATTTTATTTTATTTTTATGTTTAGGTTTAGGTTTTAGTTTATGTTTTTATTTTATTTTATTTAGGTTTAGGGTATTTATTTATTTTACATTTAGGTTTTACTTACTTTATGTTAAGGATTTTAGATTTTCTTGATTTAGGCTTTAGGGCTTAAGGTTTCGGGTTAGTTTAGGGTCTAGAGCTTAGGGGTTTTAGGGTTTAGGGTTTATGGTTTTGGGTTAAGTTAAGGTTTGATTTGGGGTTAAGATTTAAAGTTTAGGGCTAGTTTAACATTTAGTGTTTTTTAGGGTTTAGGGTTTAGGGTTGTAGGTTTAGGGTTTAGGAAGGATTTAGGCTTTAGGGTTCACGGTTTAGGGTTTAGGGTTTAGGGTTTTTTAAAAAAAATTAAGTAAACCATTATATTTAGGTTTATTTATTTTATTTTTTATTTATTTTAGTTTATTATAATTTTAATTTTTATTTAGGTTATTTTTCTACTTTTATTTAGATCAGATTATTTATTTTAAGTTTATTTATTTTAGGTTATATTTTAGTTTTAGTTTTTTTTATGTTTATGTTTAGGTGTATGTTTATCTGTTATTTTACTTTTATTTTTATTTTATCTTTTAGCTTAAGGTTTTATTTTATATTTTAGATTTATGTTTAGGATTTTATTTTATTTTTTTAGGTTTAGTTTTTAAATTTTTTATTTTCAGTTTATTTTTGATTTTATTTTTTAGTTTAGGTTTAGGTTTACTTTTAGTTTATTTTATTTTATTTATTTTAGGATTTAAGCTTAGTTTATTTTAGGTTTAGGTTTAGGTTTTATTAGTTGTTGTTTAGTTTATTTTAGTTTAGGGTTAGGTTTATTTTATTTTATTTATTTTATTTATTTTATTTTTATTTTAGGTTTAGTTTTTATTTTTAGTTTAGGGTTTGGGTTTTATTTTTTATTTATTTCTACCTTTTATTTTTAGGTTTATTTTTTAGGCTTAAGTTTTTATTTAGTTTTTATTTTATTTCATTTTAAGTTTATTCTATTTTTATTTTACATTTAGTTTTTATTTTATTAAAATTTTTCATTCTTAGGTTTGTTTTATTTTTTAGTTTAAATTAGGTTTTTATTTAATTTATTTTAGTTTATTTTTATTTTTAATATTATTTTATTTTTAGGTTTAGGTTTAGATTTTTGTTTAGGTTATTATTTTCTTATATTTTATTATTTTATTTAGGTTTGATTTTTTATTTATTTTACTTTTAGGTTTTATTTAGTTTAAGTTTAGGTTTTCAGGTTTTTACGGGTTTTAGGTTTTGGGTTTTGGATTTTGGATTTGGGGTTTAGGGTTTAGTGTTTATGATTTAGGGTTTAGGGTTTTAGGGTTTTTTAGGGTTTTAGGGTTTAGGTTTAGGATTTAGATTTAGGGTTTAGATTTAGAGTTTGGGGTTTAAGACTAAGCTTGGTTTAGGGTTAGGGTTGTGTTTAAGTTTAGGGTTGTAGGTTTTAGGGTTTTGAGTTTAGGCCCAGGGTTTACGCCCAGCCTGGGTTTAGGTTGGCCCAGCTTTGGGTAGGAGTTGGCCTGAGGGTTTAGGTTTGTTTTGGGTTTAGGTGGATCAGTGTTAGTTGGCAGGGTGTTTTAGGTTAGGGTTTAGAGTTTAGGGTTTAAAGTTATGGATTTATTTATTTACTTTTATTTTTATTTAGGGTAGTGAGGTAGAGTTTAGGGTTTAGGTTTAGCTTTAGGGTGGAGGTTTTAAGATTTAGCATTTAGTTTAGGTTTAGGGTTTATGGTTTTAAATTCAAACCCAAGCTTAGATTTAGTTTATTTATTTATTTAGATTTTATTTTATTTAATTTAGTTTATATATTTTAGGTTTACTTATTTTTATTTACATTTTTTATTTTAGTTTATTTTTTGGTTTAGGTTTAGTTTTATGTTTAGGGATTAGGGTTTATGGTTTAGGGTTTAGGTTTTGGTTTAGGGTTTTAGGGTTTAGGGTTTAGGGTTAGGTTTTTTGGAGGTTTAGTTTTAAGGTTTAGGTGGGTTTAGAGCCTGGGTTTTAAGTAGTAGGGTTTAGGGTGGGGGTTTGGGTTGGTAGTAGAGGTTTGGGATTTAGTTTAGGGTTTAGGGTTTGGTTTAGGTTTAGGTTTATTTAGTTTCTTTATTTTATTTATATTAGTTTATTTTATTTTTATTTTATTTAGGTTTATTTTTTATTTTCTTTAGTTTAGTTTATTTATTTTAGGTTTATTTATTTTAGTTTAGGTTTATGTTTATTTTCATTTAGTTTTATTTTATTTTATGTTTTAAGTTTAGGTTTTATTTTTTTTTTAGGTTTAGGTTTATGTTTTTATTTTATTTTATAAGGTTTAGGTTTTAGGTTTTTATTTTAGGTTTATTTTTAGGTTTTATTTTTTAGTTTAGGTTTAGGTTTATTTTAGTTTAACTGATTTTATAGCTTTAGGTTAAGGCTAATTAATAGGTTTAGTTTACATTTTATTTATTTTAGTTAAAGTTTCAAATTTTATGGTTTAAGATTAGGGTTTAGGGTTTAGGGCCCAGGGTTTAGGGCCCAGGATTTTAGGGTTTAGGATTTAGGGTTTAGTGTTTAGCTTTAGAGTTTAGGGTTTCACCCATTTAATTTAGGTTTAGGTTTAGGTTTAGGATTAATTTAGGGTTTAAGGTTTAGGGTTTTAGGGTTTATGGTTTATGGTTAGGGTTAGGGTTTAGGGTTTAGGGTTTAGGGTTTAGGATTTAGGGTTTAGTGTTTAAGGTTAGTTTAGGGTTGAGGGTTTAGGATTTAATGTTGTAGATAGTGGTGAAGCTTAGTTTAGGGTGTGTTTAAGTTTAGGTTTAGGATTTACTTATCAGTGGCTGTTTTAGGATTTTTTTTTTTTAATATTAAGTAAACCAGTAGGTTTAGGTTTATTTAGTTTACTTGGTTTATTTTATATTTTTTATTAAGTTTATTTTTCATTTTTATTTAGTTTAGTTTCTTCATTTTATGTTTATTTTTCACAGATTAAGTTTTTTATTTTAGTTTATATTTTAGGTTTAGGTTTAGATTTATGTTTATGTTTTAGTTTAGTTTTATTTTTATTCTATTTTTTAGGTTTAGGTTTTATTTTTTATTGTTTGGTTTAGGGTTCAGGTTTTATTTAGGTTGAAGTTTAAGTTTTAGGTTTTTATTTTAGGTTTATTCTTAGGTTTTATTTTCTATTTAAGTTTAGGTCTATTTTTAGTTTATTTTATTTTACTTAGTTTAGGCTTTAGGTTTAGTTCATTTTAGGTTAAGGTTTAAGTTTATTTATTTTAGTTTAGTTTATTTTAGTTTTGGTTTAGATTTATTTTATTTTATTTATTTTAGGTTTAGGTTTTTCTTAGTTTAGGGTTTAGGTTTTATTATTTATTTACTATTAGGTTTATTTTTTAGGTTTAAGTTTTTATTTAGTTTTATTTTATTTTATTTTAAGTTCATTTTATTTTATTTTATATTTTGGTTTGATTTTATTTATTTTTTTATTTTTTTTGTTTATTTTATTTTTTTTGTTAAGTTTAGGTTTTTGTTTATTTTATTTTAATTTAGTTTTTATTTTTTTATTTTATATAATTTTTAGGTTTCGATTTAGGTTTAGGTTTTAGTTTAGGTTTTTATTTTATTTTATTTTATTTAGGTTTAGGTTTTTTTTTTTTTAGGTTTCATTTAATTTAAGTTTAGGTTTTTAGGTTTTTAGGGTTTGGGGTTTCAGGTTTACGGTTTGGGGTTTACGATTTAGGGTTCATGGTTTAGGGTTTAAGGTTTTAGCATTTAGGGTTTAGGATTAAGAGTTTAGGGTTTAGAATTTAGGATTTAAGGTTTAGTGTTTTAGGGTTTAAGGTTTACGGTATAGGGTTTTTTTTTTATTTTTTTTATTTTTTTTTGTTTTTATATTTTTTAAAATTAAGTAAACTGATTGGTTTATGTTTATTTAGTTTCTTTTTTATTTAGTTTAGTTTTTTTTTATTTTTTTATTTTTATTTAGGTTTTAAATTTTTTAGTTTAATTTAGGTTTTTAGTAATTATATTTTTGTTTTAGTTTTTATTTTTTATTTTTTATTTTTTTTAGGTTTAGGTTTAGGTTTTTATTTTATTTTATTTTTTTAGTTTATTTTGGTTTACATTTATTTATTTATTTTATTTTTAGGTTTTATTTAGTTTAGGTTTAGGTTTTTAGCTTTTTAGGGTTTAGGGTTTAGGGTTTAAGGTTTAAGTTTTAGGGTTAGATGAGGGGTTTATTTTTTTGGGTTTAGGATTTAGGGTTTAGGCTTTAGGCTTTATGTTTTAGGGTTTAGGGTTTATGGTTTAGGGTTTTAGGGTTTACTGATTCGGGTTTAAGGTTTAGGGTTTAGGGTTTTTAAGGATTAGGTTTAGGGTTTAGGGTTTAGGTTTTAGGTTTTGGGTTCAAGTTTTAGTTTAGGGTTTAGGGTTTAGGGTTTTTTTAAACAGAGAACAAATTCAAATTCAACATTTCTTCTTTTATTTACTTAGTTTATTTAGTATATTTTTTATTTATTTTAGTTTATTTTATTTTATATTTCTATTTATGTTTATTTTTTATTTTTACTTAGTTTAGATTAATTATTTTATGTTTATTAATTTTATTTTAGGTTTTTTATTTTAGTTTATGTTTTATGTTTAGGTTTAGGTTTAAGTTTATTTTTTAGTTGAATAATTTTTTTTAGGTTTAAGTTTTATTTATTTATTTTTTTTGTTTAAGTTAAGTTTTTTGTTTTATTTTTTTAGGTTTAGGTTATAGGTTTTTATTTTAGGTTTATTTTTAGGCTTTATTTTTTTATTTTAGGTTTAGGTTTTCTTTTTAGATTATTTTATTATTTATTAGCTTAGGGTTTAGGTTTAGTTTATTTTAGGTTTAGGTTTAAGTTTTATTTATTTTTGTTTAGTTTATTTTAGTTTACGTTTAGGTTTATTTTATTTTGTTTATTTTATTTTTATTTAAGGTTTAGTTTTTTTTAGTTTATGGTTTAGGTTTTATATTTATTATTATTTTAATGTTTTATTTTTAGGTTTATTTTTTAGGTTTAGGTTTTTATTTTGTTTTTTTATTTTATTTTAGCTTTACATTAGGTTTATTTTATTTTTATCTTATGTTTAGTTTTCATTTTATTTAAGTTTTTTATTCTTAGGTTAATTTTAATTTTTAATTTAGTTTAAGTTTTTATTTATTTTATTTTAGTTTATTTTACTTTATTTTTAGATTTAGGTTTAGGTTTTTATTTTATTTTATTAAGGTTTTGGTTTATTTATTTATTTTATTTTTAGGTTTTATTTAGTTTAGGTTTTTAGGGTTTAGGTTTTTTTTTTGTTTTTGGGTTTAGGGCTTAGGGTTTAGGATTTAGGATTTAGGGTTTTTAGGGTTTAGGGTTTAGGTTTTAGGTTTAGGGTTTTAGTTCACGTGGTTTTGTTTTTTGTTGTTTTGTTCTTTTTTTCTTTGTAAAAGAGAACAAATTAAGATTGAACATTTCTTCTTTTGTTTATTTAGTTTATTTAGCTTATTTTTTATTTATTTTAGTTTATTTTATTTTTTTTTGTTTATGTTTATTTTTTATTTTTGTGTAGTTTAGTTTATTTAGTTTAGGTTTATTTATTTTAGTTTAGGTTTTTTTATCTAAGTTTATTTTTTAAATTTAGGTTTAGGTTTACATTTACTTTTTAGTTTAGTTTTCTTTTTATTTTATTTTTTAGGTTTAGGTTTTATTTTTTAATTTTAGGTTTAGGTTTAGTTTTTCTTTTAGGTTCATGTTTTAGGTTTTTTTTTTAGTTTACGTTTAGATTTATTTTTAGTTTATTTTATTTTATTTAATTTAGGGTTTTGGTTTAGGTTTTACTTATTTTAGTTTAGGTTTAGGTTTATTTTATTTTTATTTTAGGTTTAGGTTTTTTTTTGTTTATGGTTTAGGTTTTATTTTTTATTTATTTTTAGGTTTATTTTTTAGGTTTAGGTTTTTATTTAGTTTTATTTTATTTTATTTTAGGTATATTTTATTTTTATTTTTCTTTTAGTTTTTATTTTATTTAGGTTTTTTATTTTAGGTTTATTTTATTTTTTTATGTTTAGTTTAGGTTTTTATTTATTTTATTTTAATTTATTTTTATTAGTTTATTTTATTTTATTTTTAGGTTTAGGTTTAGGTTTTAGTTTAGGTTTTTATTTATTTAGGTTAAGGCTTTTTTATTTATTTTAGTTTAGGTTTTATTTAGTTTAGGTTTAGATTTTTAGGTTTTTTGGGATTTAGGGTTTAGGATTGGATTTTGGTTTTGCAATTTTTTTAACAGAGAATAAATTTAGATTCAACATTTCTTCTTTTATTTATTTAGTTTACTTTTTATTTATTTTAATTTATTTTATTTTATTTTTATTTAGGTTTATGTTTTTTTATTTAGTTTAATTTATTTATTTTGATTTATTCAGTTAAGTCTTATTTTTATTTTCATTTATTTTTTAGGTTTAGTTTTAGGTTTAGGTTTATTTTTCAGTTTAGTTTTATTTATATTTTATTTTTTAGGTTTAAGTTTTATTTTTTATTTTTTGGTTTAGGTTTAGTTTTTTATTTTATTTCATTAGGTTTAGGTTTTTGGTTTTTATTTTAGGTTTATTTTTATGTTTTTTTTTTAGTTTATTTTATTTTATTTAGTTTAGGGTTGAGCTTTAGGTTAAGGTTTTATTTATTTTAGTTTAGGTTTAGGTTTATTTTATTTTATTTATTTTATTTTTATTTTAGGTTTAGGTTTTTTTTAGTTTGTGGTTTAGGTTTTATTTTTTATTTATTTTTATGTTTTATTTTTTGGTTTATTTTTAAGGTTTAGGTTTTTATTTAGTTTTTATTTTATTTTAGGTTTATTTTAAGTTTATTTTATTTTTATCTTACGTTTAATTTTTATTTTATTTAGGTTTTTTATTCTTAAGTTTATTTTATTTTTTAGTTTAGTTTAGGTTTTTTTTATTTTTCTTAGTTTATTTTTATTACTTTATTTTATTTTATTTTTAGGTTTAGGTTTAGGTTTTTATTTTATTTTATTTTCTAAATTTATTTAGTTTTATGGTTATTTATTTATTTTATTTTAGGTTTTATTTAGTTTAGGTTTATGTTTTAGGGTTTGGGGTTTTTTTTTTTTGGGGGAGGGGGGGTGGTTATTAGGGTTTAAGTTTTAGGGTTTAGGGTTTAGGGTTTAGGCTTTTAGGGTTTAGGGTTTAAAGTTTGGGGTTTAGGTTTCGGGTTCAAGTTTTAGTTTAGGGTTTAGGGTTTTGGGTTTTTTTTCTAACAGAGAACAAATTCAGATTCAACATTTCTTCTTTTGTTTATTTACTTTATATTTTTATTTATTTTAGTTTATTTTACTTTTTATTTATATTTATATTTATATTTATATTTTATTTTTATTTAGTTTAGGTTACTTATTTAGATTTATTTATTTTAGTGTAGGTTTTTTATTTTAGTTTATTTTTTAGGTTCAAGTTTAGGTTTAGGTTTATTTTTTAGTTGAGTTTGATTTTTATATTATTTTTTAGGTTTAGGTTTTATTTTTTATTTTTAGGTTTATGTTTAATTTTTTATTTTATTTGTTTAAGTTAAGATTTTAGGTTTATATTTCTTTATATTTAGGTTTTATTTTAGTTTAGAGTTTGTTTTTAGTTTTATTTTATTTTATTTAGTATAGGGTTTAGGTTTATTTTATTTTAGGTTTTTTTTAGTTTAGTTTAGGTTATTTATTTATTTATTATTTATTTTTATGTTTATTTTTTAGGTTTAGGTTTTATTTAGTTTTATTTTATTTTATTTTATTTATTCTATTTTATTTTTATTTTACATCTTTTTTTATTTTTAAATTTTATTCTTAGGTTTTTTTTGTTTAGTTTTAGGTTTATTATTATTTATTTTATCTTTATTATTTATTTATTTTAAGTAGTTTAGGTTTTTTAGGTTATTTTTATTTTTTTTAATTTTTTAGTGTTTTATTTATTTATCTTTATTATTTTATCTATTTAGGTTTAGGTTTTTTATTATGTATTTTAGGTTTTATTTTAGTTTATGTTTAGTTTTTGTTTTAGTGGTATGGTAGGTTTAGGCTCAGAGCCCAATGCTCAGCTCAGCCTAGGGTCTGAGGGCCTAGGTCAGTTCAGTGTCACCAGCCTAGTTAGGGCCTTTTTCTGGCCTAGGTAGTGGTCAGTTTCCTAGTATCATTATAGGTTTAGCCTCAGGTTAGTGTCTCCAGGCCAGTCAGTGTATCTCTTCAGTGGGGGTCATGAGTCAGTCAGTTTTAGCCTTGGTGCCTGGGTCATTAGCTCAGCCCAGTGGCTCAGCCAGGGGCCTGTCTCAGTGGTTTTAGGTTTCTGGCCCAGTATTTAGGGTTAGGGCCTTGATAGAGTCAGGTGGCTCAGGAGTTAGTGGTATGTTTGGTATATCTTTAGTTAGGGTGAGGATCAGGGTTTGTTTTTAAATTAAGCAAACCCAGTAGATTTATTTAGTTTATTCTTTATATTTTAATTTATTATATTTTTTATTTTGATTTAGTTTATTTTATTTATTTTTTAGTTTATCATTTTATTTATTTATTTTAGTTTAGTTTTTATTTTAGTTTATTTAGGTTTAGGGTTAAGTTTATTTTTAGTTTAGTTTTATTTTTATTTTATTTTTAGGTTTATGTTTTATTTTTATTTTTTGGTTTAGATTAGGTTTTTATTTTATTTTTTAGATTTAGTTTTAGGTTTTATTTTAGGTTTAGTTTCGTGTTTTTTTTAGTTTAGGTTTAGGTTTATTTTAGTTTATTTTATTTTCTTTAATTTAGATTTAGGTTTAGTTTCTTTTGGTTTTGGTTTAGGTTTTCATTTAGTTACATCTGGGATGAAGACTTACTCTTGGGATGACCAAATACAACCGCTTTTAAATTACAAGTGGATGTTGGCATGGTGCTATCTAGAGTTCGTTGACCCTGGTGTATTAGTCAACATTATGAGTCTAAGAACTCTTGCCTACTGAGGATCCTACTTGAGGATCAACATCTCCAACCTCCAAAAAGAAAGGATGATGTTGAAAGAATTCAATGAACAAGGCAAAAGGGCCTTGTGGTGTTTGTTTTTGGATGTATGGGGGGGTGTACTTTTTGAGGTGATCGGGTACAACATTGAGGTATGATGTACTATCTCAAAGATAGAGGCATCACCCTATAATGGACCTAATCACATAATAAGGACTCCTAAAGCATGATGGGTCTTCGAATGTACTAGAGATTTTTCCCTACTTTACATGGATGAATAAAGTAGGGTTTATATTAAACCAGGTTCTCAAGTTCTCTTTGGAAATAAGCCTCCATAGTTAATTACATCTTAGAAAATGAAATTTCCTAAGAATACTCTCGATTAAAGTAAACAATTATCATCTCCAAAGATTTCAAGGTTAGACTATCAAATGATTGGTTGTATTTGGAAAATCAAATGGAAAAGTTCAAGGAGAAGATTATTATTGGAATCTAAATGAAATAAGTAGGAAATGCTCATGATACTAAGCAGCCCAGTGGACAATCCAATCTATCCTATGGTTGGGCTTTCTAATTTTAAAGTTGAGGAGATTTATATGTTTTGAGTTGAAATTCAATTAGATTACTAGGGCTTATAATTCACCAACACAAGGTTGTGGGAATGCATAAGAGGTGAGGATTTATGCTGTAGCTGAAGGAAATAGATACCTGGATCCTAAATCTAGGGAGCTTTAGTATGAGCTAAAGCACAACCCTAAGGATAGTGGACATAAGGGTTTACCTCCACAAGAGAGAATAAATTGTTCAACTTCTAGACTAATAACCGAGTTTGCTACCTAACTCCTATGATTTTAAAATTATGTAGTCTGACTTATGAATTGCATATAGCTAGTTATTTAATTAGAAAGAGACTAAAGTCCTAAATACACTCCCCAAGAGATAGAAATGAGTATGAGCATATGACTTAATCTATAGATGCAAAATCTTTTCAAATTTTATTTCTTTTTATGGCTCAAATCAACTACAGTAAGGTGTTCTCACCACAAGGGATGCCCTCACAGATCAAACATTCCTTTATTGTGCAAGGATGGAGATCATTCATGCTCAAAGAGAAAGAATATGCATGCATGATGTGAAACATACAACCATATAGCTAAGGGGTTGCTAAATCTTTTAATTATCTTATTTATGTCTTAGGTTTTATGATGAGGTTATGAGTTGTTTAAAATTTATTTATGAGTGATTAGTTAGGTAGAAAAGTTATTTTTATCCTAAGAGCGTAATAATATCCAAGCCACACATTAAAGCATCACTCACTTAATAAGCTATGTAAAGCATCAATCATTTAAGAAACTATGTAAAACATGTCATCCTAATGCATAATGTAAACATGACATCAAACAATTATATAAATTATCTTAAAAGAATAAAAGGTCGGTGGTTGTACTTGTACAACCCAAGAAAGAAAAGATGGGTAGAAGCTCTACCCTTATAACCCGAATATAAAAAAGAATAATTATAATTGTATTAAATGCTATGGGAGTCTTATTTCTTCATATCTCCATTTCTGATTTGGTTCCTTTTTTGATTTGGATGGTGTTTGCTTCAAAGGCATCATAGGGTACCCCAGGACAAAGCCTTCTAGCCATTGCTCATCCTAATTCCCATAGCACTAATCCTAATTCTTATTGCAAAAATTACATTTATGTGGGAAAAGTAAATCTAACTACACCTAGAAAATAGAGGTTAGCTAAATATACATATAATCCCAAGGTGTATTTATAATTTGGACTTAGCACCCTACACATGGGTAAGTAAGCCCACCTGTCCTAACTTGGATTATGCTTAAGGATTTAAGCAACTTACAAAAAGAACATTCACATTTATTTTTAAGCATCCCTTAAGCATAATCCCTTACAGTAAACATGATTAAGCTAATATTGGCCTATCATCAAGTCTACAAAGCATACACCCTAGCATCCAATCTAAAATAATATATCATAAAACAAAACATACATCACATCATACACTATCCTAACTTAGAGCTAGAAGTGGTGACTTAATTCTAATGTGTGTATTAAGGCTTATGTGGTAAGTCTTGTTAGGCATTAGTGTTGTATTTTCTAAGTGTAGAAGGATTCAATTTAACATGAAAGGTTGATTTCACTTGAGGTAGTTTAATTGATTTGGGAATGTTAATTTGTGTTTCATTTTGTTTCATTTGATTACACTTAGCAACTAAGTGTTATAAAGCGAGTAAAAGAGGATTGCCCTCTTTCATCCCTACCTTAATTCACTTTCTAAAGTATATTAATTTGATTTAGTTCTCTTTAGTGAATGGCTTAATAAATCATTTAATTAATCCTAAGTTTAGTTCACTTTAAATAATCCTACTCAAAATGAAAGGCATCTTAGATTAATTTAATTAAATTACTACCACATGACATATATTAAATCATTCTTTCCATCACATGTAACATGCATATGATTTAATCCTAAGTGTATCTATACATGCAACATATTTTAGCACACTTAAATGATGAATGTATGTGTATGTTTAGAATTTATATTTTATTTGATTGAATTATTTAAACATATTAATTTAAAACTTTATCCAAATTCTTATACAAAAAAGACATAAGAACAAAATTAAATAAGCATGTGTCATTGTTAAACCAGGGAAGTGAGATAATCAAATGACCTCCTTGGAGCTAGCTAAAGCCTTATTCTCGGGATGTGTAGACTATATACCTTGGACCTCATTTATGCATTCAAACATATGTAAATTCATATACATGAACATAGAAAGTAAGCTCCAAATCATATTGCTAATTAATTCAACCACTTAGTCAATTATGAATGCATGCAATTTTAATGTAAAATGGAATTTTGTTTCACTAATCACATATACATATACATGTACAAAGATATAGGCAAGTATGTGTCATTGTTAAACCAGTAAAGTGAGGTAATCAAATGACCTCCTTGGGGCTAACTAAAACCTCATATTCCCGGGATTTCCACACTATATACTTGCTTTTCTTGGACATACATGGATGTATAAATAAATGAGGAAAGAAAACCATGCAAATATTATATATATTTTTTGATTTAATCATTTATATATATGAATTAAAGCTATATCCAAATTCTAATAATGAAATACATAAGAATAAAATCAAATGGGTACGTGCCATTGTTAAACTAGATAAGTGAGGTAATCAAATGACCTCCTTGGGGCTAGCTAATGCCTCGTGATCCCAGGATGTCTAGACTATATACCCATCACCATTAAATCTTATATAAATCAACACATAAATAGAGGAAAGAGAACTCAAGTTAACACATTATTATTCATTTATAAGCTTTTGAAAAATACATTTGGATTTAATAGTGAAAATAGCCATGCATATATTAAATTAAATCAACATATGGAAGCTTACATAAAGAAAATCATTTATTTTACTTGATTTTGAAAAGATGGATGCATGAATTCAAATGGCATACCAAATTTAACATTATTGGAAAGAAGACAATCAAATATAAGCATGTGATTCATTCAACAAAACTAGTTTTTAAGGACAATCAAATTAAATAAGTTTATTTAAAGCAAACCAAAGCTTCTTTATTAATTAAGTTTTAGATTTTATTTGATTTAAAGATATGAAGAGAAATCATCACTTGTTGTTTTAAACCCATTCCCACATTAGTTTTTTGATTTAATTTAAAGAAATATAATTAAGTTGATTTTATGGGTTAATTAAGTTGAACCCTTAATTAGATGAATTAATTACCCTTACCTATGTCACCTTAAAGTAATTAACTAAATAATTATGAGCCAACATGATATGCATGGAAAATAAACTTTCAATGATCCTAGGAAATAAAAGGGCCTAATGCAATTGGCTCATGATTAATAGTTAATTAGATTAAGGGACTTAATTAATTACTCTTATGGTTTTTCCACACATGTGAACTAACCTTAATTTCATTAAACTCCTTTAGGTTATTAAACACCTAAAAATCTACCCATGATTTAATTAATTAATTATGTGATTATGATTTGAATTTGATTAAGTGAAATTTAATTTCATTTTAAAAAGGGTGAAATGAACTAGGAAAGGGGTCCCAACCCTATTCCTTAGTTCACTACTATTGAACAATGATTAATAAACTTAATTAACCAATTACTTCATGGGATTAATTAACCATTAATTAACTTAAAAGAGTAATTAAGGTTTAATTAGTCAATTTTCCTAATTAAATGAGCAATAAATACAAGAAAATCATGAGAGGCGGAGGTCATCCCATTAAATTAACCCACAAAATTTGGGATTAATTGCTCAAGTAATTAAAGAGTAATTAAGCTAATTAATTTTATAATTAAACCTTATTTATTGTTCAAAATTAGTTAAGATCATTTTAAATTAATTCTCCTCTGAAATACCTTTAAAATGAGTATTTATTTACATTTTTTATTTCTCTATGATTTTTTATGATTTTTAGAAGTTTCAGTTGTTAGAAATGATTAATTAAGCCTAATCCTTTTGGCACCACATGGCGCACTTTCCACGTGACACCACAAGATTGGCTACTTAAAACTTATCCAACTCAGTGCCTACGTGGCTGTGGCAAACACGCTTTCTCGTCCACCATCCCATCTAAGATCGAACAACTACGATTAATCCCATAGCATAATAGGATTAAATATGACCAATCTAGGAGATCTAATCATGACCATTCATTTCGATCATGTGAAATGGATGGTGTGTGATCTAACATCGCGTGAGTGGAGAATGGAGTCCATCCAATTGCTCACTTGATCCGAAGCTACCCAAGTTTGAATCAACTCCAAAAGGATCCCACACCTTCACACCAATCGGGATCCAACGGTCAAGAAGATCACTGAGATGTAGGATTTCTTCAAAAGCTCCAACCCATTTTTCCTATCGATTTTTGGAAGCATACATCACCGGAGCTCAAGATCATGGCTCAAATTTAAGGAAGCTTCATTTGGTGGAGGTGAAGCCTTGTTGAGTAATTGGATCAATTCCTCGATGTTCACCTAAAGGCCATGAACCAATTTGGAGCTGACTTTGATCAAGTCCCACCTCCGTGCTCAGAAGCTTGAGATGATTTGTTGCTCAACGAGGAAGGTACATGCAAAGTTAATTTGAGTTTGATGGAGAAATGGGAAGTAAAATGGGAGTGTCCTATTTCTGATGGAATGGCATCAAGGAATGAGCTTGGGAGCTGGAATGGCTCTAGTGGCTCATCTTGGGTAGGGCTCTAAGGAATGATTTTGTGTGTGTGAGTGGAAACGTGGGGTGTATACCCCTTCATCTTGATTGGATGGTGGGATCAGGCTTCTAGTGGTCATCGCCATCTCGTGGAGTCGTGTGGAGGAGGTGAGTTGGCTCTTGGTTGAAAGTGTGGAGGTGGCTTCCAAAGAGGAATCATGGGTGTCCTAAGGGTTTCAAATGCTCTAATGGTGAGGGTAAGGTGATTTCATCTCTCATGGTCATGGCACCCAATCACCCCTTGGGTCGGCAGGTCCTAGCCTAGTGGATCATTGGGACAATACCAAGTGGCCAAGGAATGGACATGACCACATATGTGATTTGTCTCATGTGATGCCCTTGACCCAAGGGTATAATGATCATTTGGCATTGATTTGATTTTCAGATTTGAAATGAGCCAAAAGTGGTTAATCCAAATCAAATTTCAAGTCAATTAGAGTTGATTTGGTCTCAATTTATCTCATTTAGGTCAAATTGGGGTTATGTTGACCAATTGGTCAAATTAAAGTTTCATATGATCATTTGGGATGTTTTGGTTCAATAGGTTTGGTTTAGTTTGGCTTAGATTTGATTTTGGCTCATTTTAATTCATTTGGGTCAAATGGGTTAAGTTGAACAATTTGACAAATTGACCAAATTGGCTTGGGTTGGTGTTGGTTTGGGTTTAGACCAATTGAAGATGATTGTAGGCTTTGGTTTCAATTAATTTGGATTTAGTTTTATTTAGGTCAACTTGAACCTTTAGGTCAATTTAGGCTAAGTAGTCAATTGGGTTCAATTGGTCCAATTGGTCAAGTTCAATAATAAGTTTAGAAATGAACTTGAGCCATTGGTTGTAATCAATTATGTTTATATTTTGATTTGACCAATTTGGTCTTTAGGTCAATTTGGGTCAACTTGGGTCAAGAGGGCCAATTGGGTTTTTTGACTCAATTGAAGGTCAAGTCATATTCAAATATTGATTTTGATTTGGTATGAATCATTAGTTTCAAGAGATTTGGCTTAGTTTTGTAAGTTTGGGTTCATATGGGTTAAGGGGTTGACTTGGTCAAATGACCAAGTTGACTTGGTTTGACCCAATTTGTGATAATTGATCAACCTATGGTGATCAATAATCATGATGGGAGGTTTTGATCGGCTTGGTTCAATCCAATTTGGGTAGGATTAGAACTTGGCTCAATTAGGTCGAATTGGCCACTTTGGGCTAAGTGGACCAATTGGGTTTAGTTGGCTTGATTTTGGGTTGAGTTTGATTTAGTTGAGTTTCTATATGGATTTGGGATTGATATATAAATTCAATTTTAATTGGGTTTCAAAGTTTTGGTTCATTTGAACATTTCAAGTCAAAAGGTTAAGTTGGGTTTAACTTGGGTTGATTTTGGTTTGGCTTGATGATTGTATATTTTCATTTATATTTGTGAATATGATTGAAGGTATGATTGATTCATGAGAAAATCAATTGAATTTGGATTTTGGAATAAAGAATTTGGCTAAGTCCATGGAGTTGAGACATGTGGCTTAAGTTTGATTTTGATTTGGTTTGATTTAGTTTTGATTATTTAAATGTATATTTCATTTAAATTTGTGAAGATGATTAAACATATGATTGATTTGTGAGAAAATCAAATGATTTTGACTTGATTTGGATTAAGATTTGGCTAAGTCCATGGGATAGGTCATATGGCTTAGGAAGGGTTTTGATTTAATTTGATTTAGTTTTATTTAGTTTTGATCATTTGAATGTAGATTCGATTTATATTTAGGAAGTTGAAAAAAATATATGTATATTATGAGAAAATCAATTGATTTTGGATTGATTTGGATTAAGATTTGGCTATGTCCATGGGATAGGTCATGGCTTGAAGGGTTTCAAGTTTGGGTTTTAATCATGGGGCTTCAATCATTTGGTTTTGGAATTTGGGTTTGGATTTGGATTTGAATTTATGTTTGAATTAAACTTGAGGTTTGGCTTGAGAAGGTGAACATGGATTGGATTTGGGTTGTGGGTAGTGGATTATCCTAATCCCTAAGGCATAACCTAATCCTATGGTTAGCTATTCTAAGTCTTTAAGCTTAGGTTAAGTGTTTATCTAATTGTTAGAAGTGTATTATGACTAGAGAAGTCTTAGTGTCTACAAGAATTCTAAGTATTAGATGGGAAGATTGAATTCGCACTCTAAAAGTAAGGTCAACAGGACTTAGGCTCCATAGTGTTGCTCGTGGAGATAGATGATTGGAAGACCGAAGCCAAGTTTCACATTATAGACTCAGATACATCTTTCAACGTTTTGCGAGACCATGGATACATGAGAACAACATAGTTCCATCCTCTCTAGATCAATGAAGTTCATGAGAGGTGGGATCACTTTGTCAAAGGGGATCTCAAGCCATTTATAGTTCACATATATATGAGGATGCGTTACTACCTCCTCAAAATCAACAAGTTTATTCTCAGACTTGGCCAAAGTTTAAAATAAAAGAAAAAGAAAAAGAAAAGAAAAAAGAAAAGAAAAAAAAAAGAAAAGAAAGAGAAGAAAAAAGAAAATAAAAAAAGAGTAAAATAGACTTGAGGAGGAAGTGGAGCCGACATTAGATTCCACCCACAGTTGTTACTCCATTCAACATATGGGTATGACCGACCTCCACTGCAGAGGAAGAGGCCGCTGACGCATTCTGAGTGGAAACCTCCTTATTGGCCACCCAATAAGATGATATGCTAAGAGTACACTACTATCTATATAGACTTAGAATCTAGTTCATAGGATGAGGCTTATATGGTTATCACACCCTCTTCTAGTAGATTCCATTGGAGGTGACACTTGATCCAGATAGTGATGAAGATTAGGCACCAAAGTAAAATATAATTGTATCCAAGTCTATATGTGAAATAATTAGGTATCAATTGGGAACCTTAGCTCTAACCCCACTTTCCTCTTAAAAAGGTAAGGGTTTCATAGTTAAAGAAGTCCCTAAGTCATCCACAGGTGTAAAGACTCAAAGGTTCTTTCTAGAGCATCATCCTCTAGTCAAGAAGTTGATCTAGAACTTGGGGATGATTCATATGAAGATTTAATAGAATTACCTTTTGGTTGGTACTTGCCTTGTGTTCATAATTTAGCAAAGAAAGGTTTAATCTCATATACTTGGTCAAAGAATAGGTCAAACTACTTTGAAAGAATATGGAAGAATAAATGTAAAAGCTCTCAATCAAGATCGACTAGATTCAATGGATCCATGATGATGATTAATGCTAGTCATTACCAATCATTTGGAATCTGATAAGTTTTTTCAAATCACATTAACTCATATGAGGAGTCGGCTTAAAACTTATAATCTAGATGATTTTGAAGTCAAAGCAGAATAGTTCAAGAGATCAAGTCAACCATCGATGAAAGAAATCAACTTAGAGCTAAAGAAGATCCACGCTACATACATCTTCTTTGTTGAATGAAATTAAAACCAATGACTTAGTTATTAACCGAATTTAAGGACTACTTTGCATGGAGTTATGAAGAGATCGATTGGCTCTAATGTAGTGGTCCATAAACTAGTGATAGAGCTAACCCTTATAAAGCAAGCTCAGAGACATGATGCATTAGACATAGAATAATATGTCATTTATAAAGTCAAGAAATTAGTCGATGATGGCTTCATCCGAGAAGAAAAATACCTTACCTTGTTAGCCAACATCATCTCTATTATGAAAAAGAATGATCAAATTCACATATGCATTGATTTTAGAGATTTAAATAAGACATGTCTAGAAGATGAATTTCCACTACCAATCCTAGAGCTGATGGTGGACATTGCCTCATCTCATGCAGTCTTTCTTTAATGGATGGCTCATCTGATATAAAGATGGCCCCAAAGATGAATGAAAAATTGCTTCTAAAATATCGTAATCTATTGCTATAAGGTCATGCCTTCATCCTTAAAATGATGGTGCTACATATCAGTGAGCTATGACTGAATGTTCTTTAACTCATTCATCATCAAGTCGGTTATGTCGATGATCTCAAGCACAATAGAGAAAAGGAAGACCATCTCTTTGACTTGAGAGTAGTTTTTGAGCAGTTAAGATAATTTAACCTCAAAATGAACCCCTTAGAGTGTGCATCAGAGTAGCTTCAGGGAAATTCTACAGGTTTGTTATCCGACACCAGGGAATCAAAATCAATCCATAAAAGAGCGATATTAAATTCCACCTCTAAAAGTTTAACTCAACTCGATCATTCTGGCGGTAGGCATCTCCAAGATGCATTATATCTAGCCTATCGAGAAAATGTCAACCATTCTAAGCACTTGTCAAGAAGGATGCCAAGTTTAAGTGGGATGATAAGTGTGAGCATTCCTTCAAAGACATCAAGCATTACTTGATGATGATGATTTATTATCCCGTATATCGATCATACTTTACATTGCTTTTAGATGACTCCTTGGTGCTTTTGTTGGCCAATGATGAATGGAAGGAAAATATACTCTACTCCTATTCTAATCCCTACCGAGTTAATTATCCACCCATTGAGAAGCATTGCTTAGCTTTAATCTTTGCATCCCTAAAGCTACAACACTACATGCTTCCTCAAAGTGTGAACTTAATCTCTATCATCAATCCACAAAGTATCATGACACACCTATCTATCGTGATGGTTGGCATGATGGTCCATGATCCTCTCATAGCTTGACATTACCTTGTACCTCCATGCAAGGAAAGGACAAGAGCTAGCATTTCTTAAAGACACCCACTTCCTACTGACTCTTCGCTTAGTGATGATTTGCTCGATTAACAAATCATGAACTTAAGGGATATTTGCATTCACCACTAGGAGATGTACTTTGATGGTGCAGCTTTGTCTTAAAGAGAAGAAGAACTAGAATTTACTATTCCAGGAAAGGCAGGGGTAGGATTAGTTCTCTTAACTCTAATGTGATGAGATTCTCATCATCATCCAATCCTTGCACCAACAATAAAGCTAATATGAGGCTCATTAGGTTGAGTTAGTCATTAATCTAAGCATCAAGAACAACATCATTGGGGATTCTCACAAGTTATCAACTAAATGTCCTATAAGGTTATAAAGCCCAAGCTCCATCACTAGAAGTACACCATGGACTTGTTGGCCCAAATCCTAGAGGTTACCATTTATAAGATTCCTCGAGGAGAGAATATCATAGTATGCTTTAGCCAAGCTTGCCAAAGGAGTTGATATGTCTGAGAGGAGTCCATATCAATAAAAGTCCAAAATAGACAAGTATTATCCCTTATTGATATTGAACTCATCAAAAAAGTACTCTTGAAGGGAGGTTTCATTGATAAGAAGGATGATGATTTAGATTAGAGGCAACCATTCATGGATTACCTAAATAAAGGTAAACTACCTCAAAATAAGTCCCAAGCCCATCAGATGAAGTAGAGAGCACTTTCCTATGCTCCTGTGGATGGTGTCTTATACCGCTATCTTCGATCAATGGTTATGTTGTTTAGACAAGCATGAAGTCCATAAGATCGCGAGGTAAGGTACACTCAAGATTATGTGGAGCCTCTAAGATGAAAGCTAAGATCAAGAGACTAGATACTACTATCGATAATCAAAGATTACATGGATATGGATACATGCCACCAATGTCAAATACACCTGTCAACCACCCAATATCTACATCCTACATTAGCCTCATGACCATTTAAGTACACATAGTGGGTCCATTGATCCTTATTCATCCAAGGTCATCACTCATCTTAGCTACTACTTTCCCAAATGGGTGAAGATGATTCTACTTAGAGAGGTCATACAAAGATGTGCTCTAATGTTTTAGGAACCATATCATATATAGGTTCAGAGTGCCTCGATGAAATATATCTGATAATGGTACTGCATTCAAGAGCACTGAGATCAATAACTTTGCCCTGAGGCATAGCATGTAGATTGGAGATATTCTACCATCAACTACCCAAGGAAAAATGGCTTAGTAAGCTTCAACAAAACTCCCATCCAAATACTAAAAAAGACACTGACAATAATAAAATGATAGTGGCATGAGTAGTTAGTTGAAACCTTGAGGGCCTACCGCACATATAGAACTCCAACTCAAGATACTCCTTTATCTAGTGTGTCAAGTCTCTACCATTAAGTTCAACTCCCATCACTAAGGATAGTTGTGCATAGCAAGAAATAGAGTAATGCCAAGTTAAGAGCTCAAGGTTTGGAGGAGAGATGCCCATGGTCATGCCAAAACCTTGAGTTGTACAAAGCTAAAATGATTCAAGCTCACAACAAGTTGTCATTCTAGAGCTTTTCAAGTAGAGAGCTTATTTGAGTTCTAAGGAGACCGATTATTTCGTTATGGGAGGCACATTTTGAATCACTTGGGAAGGCCCTTTTTCCATAGAGAAGGCCTACCAAAGAGGATCTTATCGCCTTATTAATCATAGGGAGAGCACCCAATGCTTCCACCAACTAGTTCTACTAAAAGAAATATAATAAATCATGTTTGAAAATAATTATCATCAATGAAAATTCCATTTTGAATTCAATCTCTTCCATGTTGAAAGTATTCTTATTGTGAATCCGCCAATGTGTTTAGGTAGGTGTAAGGAACAAGCAGAGTTCTATCCTTCATCAACATAACACAAACACAAACTACACACAAACATATAAAACAAACACATATTTTTGTCTTGGGATACTGAAGTTGAGATAACACCCACACGGGTACTCACTGCTAGTCGCTATGCTACCCACTAGTGTGTCACCCAGTGGTCTTCTTGCTTTGGAGGATGTAAGTCTTCTAAAGTTTCCTTCCTTTATTGTCCACTACACACGGATGAGTGCCTTGTTAGTTTCATAAGCCTTACTTTGTGGATGGTAAGCTACCTCATGTTGGCTTTGTTAAAGAGGATGTGAGTCTGTGATGCTTTCTTCATGGATTAGCCTTCATGCAACATGTGTCATATTTGAGGTTCGTGAGATAAGTCCCCTAGTAGCTCCTTCCCTCATGACCGCCAAGTCTGGGTCCAATTTCCTCGAGGCTCCTCAAGAACTCTAGGTCGATAGCATATGTCCCCCATGATGACTATCCTGATTAGTTCCATTTGGAAAGTTATAAGCCTACACACTTTCTTTTAGATTGATCGCTACACATTGACTGCACCCAGTTGGTTGGTTCTCACTATGTCATGGATGCCACTCATGCTCGACGATACACCTTGGTTCTCACTTAGATACACCACTCATGGCAAGTTTGTTTGCTACACTTTCTCCTTAAGTCCACCGCACACCTATAAGCTTTCTTTCCATGGCTCATGATAATGCCCCTAACAACACATCCTGGGCACTATATTTGATCACATCCTTGCACCCCATTTAGAAACTACTCGGACTATTGACAGCTTTCTCCTTAGGCACCCCTATGGTTAGAGAATCCATCTATGGATGTAGATTTTCCCTTGGTCCAATAAATCTAAGATAAGTCATAATAGGCCATTTCAAGATGGTCCCTTGCACACTAATCCACACACAAACATATAAACAAAATATATATTCCCTTGGATTAGAGGACACCCTTAGTATTTTCTTAAGTAGCATCCTATCTTTAGGGTGCAGTAAAAACTCCTTATAAGAAGAATCATCTCACTACTTGAGTTAATATAAGTCCCAGTGGCATTCACTTAGTAGTCTCCCTAAGGTTGATTTGATTTATCATCACCCCAGATAGTTCCTCGCTTAAAGATGTAAGTCCATGCCTTCTTCCTAGCACAGCGATTGCACATCGAAAGGCAACTGCTTAGGTTGGCTATCTCTACCCCATGTCTAGTAGACTATCCCTTTGGATTTGTAAATCTGAGATAAGATAGGTCTGATATAGCCCCTTCTCAATGGGTCCATCGCACACCGACATGGTCCATAAAAGTCTAAATTTGATCGAGCCCCAAGGTTATGCCCTCAATTCAAAATCAAACTAAACCTAACAAAACATATCAAATCACATGAAATTAAGATAAAATTAATCATGACTACTTTGAGTTGACATAAGTCCCCGGGCATTCACTCAAGAGTCGCCTAGTCGATTTGATTTATTGCATCCAAAAGGTCACCCCATGTTGTTCCTTGCTTTGGAAGATGTGCTTGTTAGACTTCTTCCTAGCATAAATGCTTGCACACCAAAAGGCAACCCTAAGGTTAGCTCTACCCTAATCGTGGACTATCATCCTTTGGATTTGTAAACTAGGTAGGTCAAGCCGATATAGCCCCTTCTCAAGGTCCAATAACCGATAGGGTCCATACATTAACTAAAATTAAACCCAATATGATTTTCTCCATTGTAGTTAAATCACACCCTTCTCCTGTGGAGCCCCAAATCATATATAAACAAGTCAAGCAAACAAATTAAATTCAAAACCAACCTCCCAGTGGAGCTAAATTAAACCAACTCCAGAGAGTCTAAATCAAAGAAATCAAACCAAACTTATTCCCAAGGATACATCTCCAAACAAATCTATGAAATCAAACTCAAATCCCAATCCTCTGGATACTAACCTCTTGGAAGGTTCATATACTGATCCCCAATGGACTCTCATAGCAAAGCATACCTCCACATCAATTAAAAAAAAACAAATTAAAGTTGATTCGATCTTAATCCTAGGTGGATTATAGATTCTTATCCTCGGCGGATCTTCTTTCCACAAATCATATAATCAAATCAAATTCAAACCTTATCCCCAAATTTTCTTCTTTCTATCCCCTCATCATAGACCCCTCACATGTCATGCCAATGCATGTGTGATCCCAGAGATATCCTCTATGTCCTTGACATGGAATTCTAATCAAATATTTTCTTTCTTCTTTATGCACACCTTTAATACTTGAATGAAAAAGCCTAACAATGTATTCTTCAACCTTCAAATTAACATTTTGTGAGTTTTGACCTGCATTATAAAAGTAAAATATACTAAAATGTATAATAACATTTAGTAAACACACCACCACATTCATATCTATGTGAAGTTATATTGTTATGTACATTATATTTTAATATGCTTTCATATAATATATTATCTTACATTACATCTTAAAATGAATCACTTTAAGCAAAAAAAAATTATAAAATTTGGTTGAAAATTGAACATTTATTTTGGATGCAAAATTCCATTCTTTTGATTAAATGAATGACCATAGGCACCCCAATGATGTTCCCTAAAGCTTACCTTAAATTTGGCCAAATGCCATCATCTCATCCCATATATCAATATTTTTATGAATTATACCAAAGGTAAACTCTACTACATCATACTATAACAAACTAAATTATAAAAAATAAATAGAATACACTATAATGCAAGATATGCTATATTATGATCTTGTTATATTGTAATACACTATAACATATTATATTATATTATACATATCACATCACAAGGGATTGTTTAAGATAAAAAA